>BQNB010020606.1:929-63651 GCA_026074375.1 Tanacetum coccineum
ATCCATAACACTCGCGCTTACTACAATAGCAATTAACGGTTCATGATAAATAGGGACTTCACGGCAATAAGGTAACTTAGCAATAATATTCAGGCAGTAATCTGGATAGCATACACTTTGTAAACACTTTGAAAACACTTAGAAAAACACTTGTGTCCAATAGTAAAACAAGCAATGTAATTCACCCCGTAGATTTTGTAAAACAATCACGTAGTAAAAAGGGGGCTATGAACTCACCTCGAGTGAATGGTAATCAACAAGTATTCACAATAGAAAAATGCGTCACGAAGGAATCCTAAGGCAACCTAATCTAATATAGGTCGTATAAGTACTAAACATTTTGATTATTTATAGGTCGTATAGCTCATCATACTATCGTTTGGGCTATCATAATTAAGAGGTCATGTAGTAACGTATGAGGAGCTAGGACACTTTAAATCGTAAATCCAACAACTCGTCGATACGCCACCCCGAAGAGGCCTCATTATGAAACTCCCTAGTAATATAGTACTTTGATTAACTAATACCACATATAATTCTATATAGCTACATTTAGCAATAATATTCAGGCGGAAATCTGGATAGCATACACTTTGTAAACATTTTGAAAACACTTAGAAAAATACTTGTGTCCAATAGTAAAACAAGCAATGTAATTCTTCTTTCGTTTCTTAACGTCCACACTGTATTGCCTTCATATTAAGACGAGTTAATCAAAAATAACATTTTTAAAAATCTAAGTTTTCGGATGAATAGTGAATTTATACTATTCATAACAAGTTATAAATTAATTGTATAGATTTAGTTATCGTAAATCTCGTAAATGGTCGTAACTTATTTCGTTTTTAACTCCGTTTTATAGGCGATTCTTTCAAGCATGACTTGTTATTAAAAATATTATTCGTTTTATTGATAAATTAAAAGTAGAAGTATTCTCTGTGGTGAATAGTAACTTTATATAAAAAATAGATTTATAAAATTATATTATTTAACGTAAACATGAAAATCGACTGAAACTTAATTACGATATAAAACTCGGTTATTTAACGATGTTCATAACATACCAACTATCCTTGGACATGTAGTATCTTATAAAAACAAAAAATCGAGTGTAAATTATATCGTGAATCAAACAGCCCCATAAATGGGTATTTCCTCAAAATGTTTTAAAATTTGTTTTTTATCAACTTTTTAGCTTAACCACTTAGTTACAAGTCCAATACAACCCTATATTAACAAAAGTCCTTCCTTTTACATACTTAGGGTCCTAGTCCATGATATATTCAACCACATAACACATGAATCTATGTACAAAATATAAATCACAATCAAAAAAATAGTTTTACATTTTAAAAATCAAACCAAAAAATGTTGATTTCACTACATATAACTTATATACACAAAATGAATAAATTGAAAAGACATAAAGGGGTTTTAGTTAACCATATGGGAATTAATATGAAAACCAACAAAAACTAACACCTAGGTTTAGATAATAAACCCAGCTTGCAAGATCATACACCCTAAACCCTAATCGTTCCATTTTCTTGCTTAACACATGTAAAGACTTATCAAGCTTCAAATCATCTTAAGACATCTTAGGATATGTTGTATGAAATGAATTAATGTGTTTAAGTAAATAAACTTAGGTATGATTTGTGTTGGTCTTGTTTTATCCTGTGAGCTATAGAGGAAGGGGGAAGATAGATTTTTGTTTTTAAACACCTGAAATATAAGTGTGTGTTTAACTTTCTATTTAGGCATTATATACCCTCAAAGAACTTATCAAGGGACATGTAGAGGATTATTCTAGTGAAAGTATGGTCATTAGTATGTAAGCCCTTACACGAAAACATGTAAGATCTTTGTAAAAAACAATGTGGTAGGTAATGGCAATGTTTAAATGGCAATTGATGTACAAAAGACCAGTAGAGATTATTTGTGATATATATTTTTATTACCTTAGAAATTGAAAAGTAAACACCAAAATCCTTTTAACATGCCCAAGATGGTAAGATATTTTGGTTATATTATAGGAATTGTGTATGAAATGTGTGAATTTGTTGAAGCGTAGAAAAGTTTTGGTGCTTCCGGTAAAGCCGAAATGTTATTAAATTGCGAAACGTAAACGTTTTAATACGCAACTAATAAAAATATAATAAAAAAAAAAGTTAATTATTACTTTCGAAAAAAAAATATATTGCTTGCTTGAGACTAAAAACCTAATTCTTTTGGTGTTCTTACGATAATTGTTGATTTTAGTTTACAACTGATTTTACTATATAAAAAAGAATTAAAATAAACGGCGTACAAGAAAAAAAAAATTAAGTAAAATAGATGACGACGTATATGAATGTTACAAGTTTGTATAGAGTGGAATGGGGCCAAGGGTTAGCTATGTATGACTATTAGAGGCTAGCATTGTAGCTTGGAGAGTGTAGGTTTTGTTGATGGATCGAATTACACATGGTGTGTTAATGGAGGTGGTTTGATTGGCTTAGAGCCCAAGGTGGTGATGGAGGTGGTATGGTGCTAGCTAGGTGATGACAAGGTGGTAGGCTAGGTGATGCATCATGGTGGTGGAAGCTTGCTAGGTTAGTAACTAGTTTTGACTAGTTTAGGGTTTCGAGTAAGGTTTTTGGGTTTTTTTTTGTGAACGAGATTAGTGTTAATGGTTTTAGGGAAAAATATTTAAATGTTGAGCAATCGAGAGTTGTAACTTATGTTAGATAGATTGTACAAATCTCAAAAGAAATTTGGTGGAAAATGGCATCATTTGAATTCTATGCGTATTCGGCTTGTACTTTGGGCTTTAGGAGGTTATACATTGGTTTTAGAGGGAAAAATAATTCAAAAGTTATGCATTGTACACTTGTACACATGCCTTGAAAGCTTGTACATTTATTTTGTATGTAAACATTACATATAGTTAGGGTTTTATATATGACGTTTAACAGTATAAAGACCTGATTTACATAACGTTTTTCGATAATACGATTAAAAAATAATGTATGGTAAAAATGGAGTTAAAAAGCATATTTCTTGACATATTAAGAACGTTTATTTGATATAAACATTGATGAAAATTGGCATTGGTAGGTGGTGATCTCGTTTACTTTGATAAAGTAAGTTACGTTACAATTATGGATGGAATAAAGCAAATCTTTCCATAAAACGGTTGCATCTAATTTATAGATGTAAATTATACTGAAGAAAATAGGCATCTATTGAATAGATGGATAATAACATATAGGGAAAAAATTGTGGGTATTATATATATATATGTACATGATGAACTCTTCCAAAGTCATACATAAATTTTTCCACAACTTGGGAGTGACGGTTGTCCGCACCGGCATGCTCATGAATTCCACTAAAGTTGTCATTTTAATTGATTGATCAAATGAGCAAAGAATAACTTTTTAATCATCAGTGATTAGAGGTTGTTGTCTTAAATGTGATGTAGATTAAGTGAATGAGGTCTTGAGATTACATGGGATTTTACAATCAAATTAAAAAACCGTATAAATTCACCTAATGAAGTGGTATAATTCACCCACGAAGAAACGTATAAATTCACCCAAGCAAGTGGTATAAATTCTCCACCAAAGCAAGTGGGAATACTTCTCCCAAGCAAAGTGGTATACTACTTCCAAGAAAATTGCATACTTAACCCAAGCAAAAGTTATAATTCTACGGCCAAACAAATGTAATAACATCCCCCAATGGAAAACTGTTATAATTTGCCTAGTGAAAATGGTATAATTCGCTCAAGAACATAAAGACCATAAAATCCTTAAACATCAAATAAAATATACTTTTTAGTGTTAATTTTCCCCTACAAAAAAAAACTTGCACTTATCCTATAAATATAAAATGCAATAATTGGCAAGCGAAACCGCAAGAATTGGACCATAAACTAGGCATTGGACGAAAAAACCGTGATTAATGGATCTTCTACAAAATAAGAATAATATATAAAAGGAAAATCCGCTTATGATTTGGAGTTACTATAAACGAAAACAAAGCCGAAGAAGAAATGCTCCTGTGATACTTTAGGAAATGTGCTCTATTATTTTGACCATAACTTCTTTATACTAACTCTTTTGAAGTTGATTCAAGCGGCCTTGAATAGAGGAAAGTAATATCTACAACTTTTGTGGATTTGGGAGAGCCTAATCACAACTGCCAATCCAAAAGATTACAATAAAAAACAAAAATGTTGTTAAAGGGGTTTAACGTTTGTAACCAAACAAATAGATTACGCCATAAATTGCCACGTCATGGTTACGACGTAACCAAACAAATCAGTTACGCCATAAACCTGCCATGTTGGAGATTTATTATCTTAGTTATGGTTATGGCATAACCAAACGAACCAGTTACGCCATAAAGTCCATTTTGCCTATATTTTGGAATGTCTACATCGGCAAGGTTACGGCTAAACCTCACGAAATCATTTACAATACGTAAACTATAAGAAACCAATAAATAGGGCCCAAATATCCGCCTTCATAATCATTACCTTGCTCCCTCCTATCTGATTGTGACTACGGAGTACATCTCCCTAAGTCATTTTCAGAGCACTCTCCAGCCCTTCAAAGAATGAAGAATCCATTCTTTGAATCATCATCATCAACTAGTTTGGTTCAAATTTTCATGTTTTTCATTACGTACATTAATTGACGATGATACTTGATTGGTATGAAAACAAGATTTCGGCTAAGACTTAAATCTTAATAATTAACCTTATGATTCCATATAATTCTTGATAATTAAGGTTTATCTATTTGTTATATTACTTTGACCCTGAGAAATTCCAAATATGAATTGCTCACTTAACCTGATCTGTGGGACAAAATGTCCAGTTAGAAAGACCATATGCTGGGATTTCGCGAGGTTAGTGAGGATTAGATGACCATTAATCCTTGTTTCATATATAGTATAACAAAGTGAATCATTTAAGTAATTAAAAAATGTGTAATTATAACCCCTAACCCTTCTCTTCAAATCATACTTAGTTCATTTCTTAACATACAAGTGGGTCACTTTGTATTTTGGTAGGTAAGGAAGGTGCTAAGGTGGCTCATTAGTGTGGTTGAGTTGTTTTAAATTTTGGGTGTTTGAAAGATAATAACCGAAGCTATTTGTTTCCAAACCGATGATAGCATACCCTGTATTTATATGATTGATTTAACCAAAAAAACCCATCATATGAAAAGTTATATTTTACTATTTGGTTTTACCTAAAAATGTTATTTTATAGGAACTTTTGTTACAAAAGTGATGAAATGAAGCAGAAGACGGTGATCATGGTTCATGGGGGATCATGTCTGCCGGAGCTATTCTTTAACTGACTTGTCGCTCGAATTCTCAAAGTTTCGATTTGATTTTGCAATTAAAATTAATGAAATTAAGTGACTACTTGTGGGGTCATTTAAGATATACATAGTCGTGATTAAACTTAATGAGGTTTTCTTTGTTTTGTTTTATGGTATTCGGATGTAGTACATGTGTGGGGTCGTTTGGTTGTTGTCATTATTTTAATTAAGACAAAGCCTTCAAAAAAACCCAAAAGATGCCTTAAGATTTTTAAAGATAATAAAAGTTGGCATTGAATATAGATAAAACACAGAATCCGTCTTTATTACTATCCGCCACGGCGCACCTCCAATCTTCATTGCCTATGACCTTAAATTAACCATAGCTAAAAAGTCAAAAAAAGTTGAGTGAAATCAAGGTTTATCGGTAAAAAGGTGGCACCCACAAGATCGAAGTAAATAGTAGGAGCTTTGGAATCACATGTCTAATCCAAAACGTTTATTATTGCACGAAAGGCTATGACACCGAAGCCCTTAAACGAAGATTTTGTGCCCCAATCAGAATATAGGATGCTTGCCAACAACCTAACACCTCTTAATGTTAAATGCACCTTGATCAAACTAGTGACCCAAGGAAAGGTGGGGATTGTCAATCCCGATAGATCTATCCACAACACTCACGCTTACTACAATAGCAATTAACGATTCATGATAAATAGGACTTCACGGCAAGAAGGTAACTTAGCAATAATATTCAGGCAGAAATCTGGATAGCATACACTTTGAAAACACTTAGAAAAACACTTGTGTTCAATAGTAAAACAAGCAATGTAATTCACCCCGTAGATTTTATAAAACAATCGTAGTAAAAAGGGGGCTATGAACTCACCTCGAGTGAATGGTAATCAACAAGTATTCACAATAGAAAAATGCGTCACGAAGGAATCCGAAGGCAACCTAATCCAATATAGATCGTATAAGTACTAAACACTTTGATTATTTATAGGTCGTATAGCTCATCATACTATCGTTCGGGCTATCATAATTAAGAGGTCATGTAGTGACGTATGAGGAGCTAGGACACTTTAAATCGTAAATCCAACAACTCGTCGATAACGCCACCCTGAAGAGCCTCGAATTATGAAAACCTCCCTAGTAATATAGTAATTTTGATTAACTAATACCACATATAATATCTATATAGCAACATCACCATCTAATCGTTTTTAGGAAAATCATATTTTCTAAAGGTAAAAACGTTTATTAGTATACTTGTAGTAAAAACTGCGTAACTTTCTCGTTTTTAGTCCGTTTCTTTCGTTTCTTACGTCTACGCCTTCGTATTAAGACGGGTTATCAAAATATAACATTTTTAAAATTTGAGTTTTTCTGATGAATAGTGATTTTACTGTTCATATCATTTATATATTTATTTTTATAGATTTAGTTATCGTAAATCTCGTAAATGTCGTAACTTGTTCGTTTTAACTCCGTTTTTAGCGATTCTTTCGAGTACGTTCTCCTTGTCCCTTCTTGTTGTTGTAGACGTGAGCTAGGGGGGAGGTCTTCTAGAAGCCTTTTGATTTTTAGCAACATCTCTAGTTTATTTTAGGTAAGTTGCTAGTTGTAGGTTTGATATAAAAAGTGTTTACTTGAAAGTATTCATATAATGTTCTATTTTCTTTTGAACAAAAGGGAAAGTAATATTAACTTGGGTAAAATTTGATAAAACTTTGAGTGCTGGGTACAATCGTGGGTATTTGTTGAAGCGTAGATAACTTTTGGTGTTTTCGGGTATGCCTAAATGTATTAATTGCGAAACGTAAACATTTTACGTAACCAATAAAAATAAAATATAAAAAGTTGATTATTATTTTCGTAAAAATAATATATTGCTATGCTTGACGAAAACTTTTAATTCGTTTGGTGTTCCGTTAACGTTGTATTGGTGATTCTTATTTTTAAAAAAACCGCGCATTTAACTTAACTATTAAAATTAAAAGTAAACGCGTACGAGAAAAATTTTTTTTAGCAAAATGGATGACGTTGTAAATGACCTGAAAATACAGAATGTTCGCTCGAATTCTCAAAGTTTTGAATTGATTTTGCAATTAAAATTAATGAAATTAAGTGACTACTTGTGGGGTCGTTTAAGATATACATAGTCGTGATTAAACTTAATGAGGTTTTCTTTGTTTTGTTTTATGGTATTCGGATGTAGTACATGTGTGGGGTCGTTTGGTTGTTGTCTAGTAAGTTGAAGTTGAAACTGTATCAACAGCAAGTGAAGTTCTTGAAGGGTTTTGATGAAATTAAGTGACGAGCGAAGTGACCGAGTTCTCACTGACAATACATCATCGTTTACTAGTCGATACACAACTTTTGTTTTTGCAAATCCTATCCTGGTGGGATGAACGATCAGAGAGCTAAGAAAAGTCAGCGAGTTGTGGAGACTATTTTAGACGATAGTGTTAAATAAATACTACAGTATGAAACTTGCAGTGTTGTTTAAGTTAAAGGCAACTTGAAAGATGTATGAAAAGTCAATGAGCTGTCAAGATTGGTATATTTCGTTTATTATAAAGGGAATATTATTTGATAACAATAACATAAGATCTCACGAATAAAAATAAAACAACAATGCTTCTCAAGACGAATTTTGGTGGTACAAAATTTTTGCCAAGTTTTGTTTCAGTGAGTTTGTTTTTTATTTAAAAGGATTACCTACCATGTTAAGAAGTTATGTTTTATTTTTCAACTTTCAAGAAAGAAATCCATATGGGATGTTATTGAAATTTTGTTATAAAAGGATCAAGTTAAGAAATGAAACATAAGATAATGATTATGGTCCATGGTGAATCATAGCTGCCGGGGCGAATGACCGATCACCGAAAAAGCCTTAGAAAGTATTATTGTCTTGAGATTTTATTGTTTAGGTAAAAAGGCAATGATTTTTAACTTACGCGATTTAACTATATAATAAGAATTAAAAGTAAACGCGTACGAAAAAATAATAATTAGCAAAATAGATGACGTCGTAAATGACCTAAAAATATGGAATGTTACAAAGAGAAGATGCATTAACACTATGATAAGAAGAGTTAAGAGTTACCTCATTCAACGATTGAGCCATAAGACAAGTTCATCGTTGGTTGTTGTCCTTCGCGTCATTTTTGCTATTAGCTCCAAGAAACCATCCATTGAAGCCTTTTGATCTTGTTTCGAGATGGTTTTGGACAATCGCCAATGAGATTATTTGGATCACCGTATCTAAAACATTTCTGGTCACTCATTCCTTTCTTCTCATCTCTTTGTCGGAATGAATTCTTTTCTTCTCTTGGTTGCCTAACAAATTTACCCTTTCTTCTAAAGAACTTTTTAAGGTTCTTTACGACCATATCATATTCTTCGTCATCGCTTCTGGATGTTGAAGTTTCATCATCACTAGACTCTTTCTTAGCTTTCAAGGCAATGGACTTAAGTTTTTCCGTTTTGCCTCTATAAATTTCAGAATCCTTTTCCATGACTACTTCATGTACTTTTAGATTGCCGATAAGCTCGTCTAGAGCTAGTGATGACAAATCTTTCGATTCTTTAATTGCCGTGACCTTTGCTCTCCATTTAGGATGTAGATCCCTAAGAAACTTCCTAACATAGTTCTTGCTAGAGAAACCTTCATCAAGAGCTTTAAAACTAGTAATAATAGTGTTAAATCTAGTAAAACCGCTATCAATAGATTCTTCTTCAAGGATAGTAAATTGTTCATATTGTTGAACAAGAAGATCAATTTTATTATCCTTTACTTGGCTATTACCTTGATGTGTGAATTTAACCAACGATTTCACATCTCTTTAGCCTTTTTAATACACATAAAAATTCTTCGTATTCACGTTTTTAGGTAAAACATTAATAAAGATACCATATAGCTTTAATTATTTTAGCAATTTTCTTTTTAAGATCATCATCTTATTATTCAAAAGGAACCATTTCTAAAATTTGTGTTTCTTTGTTTCTAGCAATCGGTGAAAAATCACCATTCAAGATAATATGCCAAAGATCTAAATCTTTTGCTTTCACATAAGTTTCAAATCTATTTTTCCAATAAATAAAATGATCACTTTCAAAAAGAGGTGGTCTTTGCATAGATTTCCCTTCTAGATATTTATCCGAATTCATAAATCGATTCAAGCTTTAATGTACAATATACGTTAAAGATCTTGGGTGACCTTGGCTTCTGATACCAATTGTGGAAACTAGAAAGGGATTGAATAGTTTTTACCTTTTAAAATTAAAACTTAGATTGTCGCTATTGAACACAAAGATATACACAAGTGTATATGATAGCGATGCAATAAGTAAATAAACAATCTACGAAATATGAACAAGTAAAGATAAGAAAGATCAAACCGATGACACAATGATTTATAGTGGTTCGGCTACGAAGCTCCTCGGTGCGCCCTAAACTCCACTCCCAATTAACCACAACATTGAGAGTTTATCTTCACTATTCAACAAGCACCCTTTAGCGAAGGAAAACCGTACACGTCGCTTACACACTATTCTTTGTACTAATCAAATAGCGAGTTCTACTACAGATAGAACAAATCTAACACACTATGTATTTTAAAGCCTAAAATACTAACCTATCATACACTTATGATAACACACAACACACAACAACAAGATATACAAGTATTAAAGATTATCACAGAACGTGATGACACAACTAAACTATTAACACTAGAAGCATGAACGCTTCTTGAGTGTATCTTACATCTAAAGAGAGGAAATCGTTGATCAATTATAATGAATTATGTAGACAGTATAATGATCAAAGAATAATAAAAGATAAAAAATGTGTGAGAAAATATTTATGTCAAAAGTTGTATACAATGGAAAGGCATTAGGTTGGTATTTATAAGGCAACCTTTTTGAAATTCAAATAATGGTCCTAGGGGGAGTGATATGTCGACCACGGATCTCCCTAACCTTGATATGAGATTAATCAATCAATGATTAATCCCAATTTCAGGGGTTATAACAGGATTCAAACAAAAGGGAAGAAGGAATTTATATCAAATAAAAAAAGGGGTGGTTAGATTTATTGTACCTAACCACTTAACCAATCAATAAGAAACTAGAGAGAGAAAGAGATGGAAGGAAGGTTTCTAGTAAGAGAAAGAAAGAGAGAATATTATATTAATTAGTGTGTAAGAAATGAAACCAACCAACACCCTCTCCAAACTATGGAGAGGATACTTATACTCACTATAAGGTGCGGCCACATGAGGCCTTGTGGGCTTTCTATGGGCTTTGGCCCACCTGGCTTGATAAAGTTCCAAAAACTATCTAAGACTTACGAGCTATGTATTTTAGGAGTGACTGAGTCTTTTCTCGATTCCTAACAATTTGATATACTGATTGAGATCATTTTTGAGTTTGTGTTGTCAAATTAAGATTTGATTTGTCATAAAATTGCTTAGATTATGTTTTTTTACAATTATCAATGAAGGAGAGTTTGTTACAAGTTGTTATGAAGTTGTTACACAAATAATTACAGAGAGAAAATGAGAGAGAAAGTAAAATTACAAAGCTAGAAAATGAAATACGAGTGCAAGGTATTTAAACTAAGTTTGGTGAGAAAGTCTGTTATGATTTGAGAGAGATTCACGTGCACCTAACGTGCCACAACTCATAGCAGGACTTATCGGTTGATTTCTTTTTTGATAGAGCTTAATTAGCTTTATAGTTAGTTTTCATTATAGTTTGAGCTCTAACTCAAGTAAAAATCTGACTCAAATAAGATGCTCACATAAATACCAACCATTTATCAGGATTTAACTACTCTCTCCGTCCCATTTTTATTGTCCATGTTTCCTTTTTAGGATGTCCCAAATTAATTGTCCACTACTAAAAATAGATATGGAATCTTGATGAAGTTTACTATATTACCCTTGTTTGAAATTATTATTACAAACTTTAAAGAAGACTTTAATTAATTAGTTAAGGGTAAAACTGTCATTATGTCAAAAAGTAAGAAAGAGAAAGCAGTAATAAATGCACTTTTCTTAAACTGTGTGTTTTTTGTCGGAGGACAATAATTTTGGGACGGAGGGAGTAAATATTTTGCGTTAGAAAAAAAAGGTAATTTCATGTCTCTCTTCTTTTTAGTTGAAAATAAAAGTGGTTCTTTGCTTCTGTTCTTTGTTGCAATCAAACATTCTTGCAGCTAACAACACATTATTTTCTCAAAACTTGTTTATATTAATACTCTGTAATATTTACTTATAATTGCTTAAAGTATATCTTTGATTATGATGTATTTCAGATATCATTCTAAGTATAACTTTTAAAAGTAACTATTTAGATGTAACAAGCGTGATTGCCTGCGCGATGCTGCGGGCCGTTTATTTTTCGGTCTTAAGTTTTATAGTTTGTTTTTTTTTCTTATATGAGCTTATTTGTTGGGCCTTATATTTAAAGGTTTTTTTTTGCTATTTGGGTAAATATGTGTTAAGCAAGATTGTTCGCGCGTTGATGCGGTGCGTTAATTGATGCGAGGCATTAAATTTTTTTTAATTTATTTATTTTGTGCGGGTTTATTTTTCCGGTCTCATGTTGAATAGTTTTTTTTATATGGGCTTATGTGTTAGGCGTCATGTCGTGGGTATTGTTTGATCTGAATAAATCAGTACTTTTGTATTATTTTTTCTTATTTTGTGTCGAGCAATTTTTTTATATTATTTTGTGCGTATTTATTTTTTTGGTCTCCATGTTTAATTGTTTGTTTTTTTATATGGGCTTATGTGTTTGGTCTCATGTCGCGGATATTTTTTGATCTGAGTAAATAAGTACTTTTGTAATTTTGTATCCTATTTTGAGCCGAACAATTTTTTTATATATTATTTTGTGCGGGTTTATTTTTATTTATATGGGCTTATGTTTTTGGTCTCATGTCGCGGATATTTTTTGATCTGAGTAAATAAGTACTTTTGTAATTTTGTTTCCTATTTTGTGCCGAGCAATTTTTTTTTAAAGTTGCCTAATTAAAGAAAAGAAAAACAAAAAAAAAAGTCAAATGGGCCGGCCCAAAGTGGGAGCCCATTGGGCCGAGCACTGTAGCATAGCCGAGCAATTTTTTTTAAAGTTGCCTAATTAAAGAAAAAGAAAAACAAAAAAAAAGTCAAATGGGCCGGCCCAAAGTGGGAGCCCATTGGGCCGAGCACTGTAGCACGCATGCCAAAACAGCAGCGTTTCTTTCCAATCATAGTATATGTATATAAACAAGCAAAAGAACCCGCGCGTTGCGGCAGGGCTAATTTTTTCCCGAATAAGTTTTTTTTACGTTTCAGGGGTTTTTTTTTGGCGATGCGTTATGGCGGGGCTAATTTTTAATATTTTCTTTTTTTGTATGATTCGGGGAAAAAAAATTTGCGTTGGGACGGGATAATTTTTTCCTGCATATCTTCTTTTTTTGGTACGATTTTGTAAATTTTTTTACGGGAATTTTTGTGTTAGAAAATTGTAAATAGTTAAAAGGTGAGGGTCCGTTTTGTATTTTTTTTACTTTGGGCCAGATTTTCGGCTATTTTTGGCCTTTTTTTGGCTAATTTCTTTCCGGATATTTCCTTTTTTTGTACGATTCGGGAATTTTTTTTTTGCGTTGGGACGGGTTAATTTTTTCCCGAATATATATTTTTTTGGGACGGTTTGATATCTTTTTTTTTCTTTTCTGAATGCACATTTACCCTTTATTATTACTTGTGAGGTTTAAGCCCGATAATCCGTTTTCATCCATATTACAAAAATCCACCAAAATATTAAGTGTGCCGGTAATTTTGTAGACTTTAGAACTTAGCTTGTACATCATTTCGAGACCTAATTGATTAGCAGGAATGAATGGTTCGTAGAATGCAAACATTTAGGAATTCATACGAAATAGGACCCATATAAAATTTGTTTACAACTTGTTACACTGACTTGTCGAACTCCCGTGATAAAAAGCTTTTGTTGCACTAATTATTAGTGCAAGATACCCCTAGATCACCCTTGTTGAGCCAATCTGTGTTTTCACCCATATTATATGTTTCGTTACATCATTTCACCTTAGCCAACCCTGTAGCCTATATTTATCTTTTGTGAATTTTCCTGGCTACCAAGTCATGTGTTTCGGGAAAATGGTTCGAAGATTGGCACTTACTTTGATGATATATCATTCTGATCATGGAAGACCCCCCCCCCTCGGGTATTATCACTTTTGATATTGTTTATCTCAAGTGGGGGATATGTTATATGTGATATACAGGATTATTGTAAAAAAATAGAAAAAATATGAATAAACTCCTGATGTTGGTTACGTGTTATAAAACCAAATAAGTAAAAAGGTGGTGCAACTATAAGCCACCTAGTGACTTTAGGGATAGTGCAACTATAAGCCATCCGTAGTATAAAGGTGGTGCAACTATAAGCCACCTAGTGAAGAATGGGTTAGCATGCTCCGCAAGATCTCATTATTAGCTAACCCATTATGATGATATGATCAGATTTTTGCACTTGAAGACTTGGACTATGGATAGACAGTAGCCGGTTATGAATACCTTAGATTTTATATGACTATTTGTTTTGTGTTAACAACAATTAAATGTGTATTCCATGTCTATCCTAACCCTTTATATCACCCAATAAACATGTGTTTGTCACCTATGTTGCCTTTAACAATTGTTTAGACCCTAATTCTAACTGGTGCAGATTTGTGTACTTTCTAAGCTTATGATAGAATACATACTATGACTGTGCAATTGAGCGATCACCCCGAAAATGAAACATTTAGACTAGTTGAGAGTTGAGTGAATTTTGATCCCCTTTTTGTGAGGTGTTCGGCTTTGATATTTTCTAGCATAAGTCTTTTATAAACTCATTTCTTTGAGTTAAATCAGAGAAATCTTTTTATGAATTATTCTAACAGGTCTACTTGAGGGCAAGCAGAAGTCAAGTTGTGGGGGGGTATTTGATAACATCAAATATTTGATACTTTTTAGTGTCATTTTTCCCCTAAAACACTTGCAGTTATCCTATAAATATTGGAATTTGATACATTTACTGTTATTTTGTTGTTCTCAGGTAAAATGTAAGTATTTGGCAAGAAACGCAAGAATTGGACACTAAACTAGGCATTGGAGCGAAAAGACGTGATTAATGGATACTTCTACAAAAGAATAATATATAAGAAGCTATCCGCTTATGATTTGGAGTTACTATAAAAGGAAGCGAAGCCGAAGAAGAAATGCTCTTGTGATACTTTGGGAAACATGCTCTAGTATTTTGACCATAACTTCTTCATACTAACTCTTTTGAAGTTGATTCAAGCAGCCTTGAATAGAGGAAATTGTTATATACAACTTTCGTGTTTTGGGTTAGAGCCGGATCACAACTGATGAGCTACAAGATTGCAATAACTACAATATTGTTGAAGGGTTTACGGTGTAACCAAACAAATAGATTATGCCATAAACTTGCCACGTCATGGTTACGGCGTAACCAAACAAATCAGTTACGCCATAAACCTGCCATGTTGGAGATTTATTATCCTAGTCATGGTTATGGCGTAACCAAACGAATCAGTTACGCCGTAAAGTCCATTTTGCCTATATTTTGGAATGTCTACATCAGCAAGGTTACGGCGTAACCTCACGAATCAGTAGGCGGTAAACTATCAGAAACCTATAAATAGGGGCCGAAATCAGCCTTCACAATCATCCTTCTCCCCCCCATCTGAGGGGATGACTAGGACATCTCCCTAAGTCGTTTTTAGCACTCTTTAGCCCTTTAAGAAGGAAGAATCCGGTCCCGATCATCATCATCATACTAGTTTGGTTCGATTATCATGTTTTCATTACTTTCATTAATTGACGATGATATTGATTGTATGAATACAATTTTTGGCTAAGCTTATCTTATTAATTATCCTTATGATTCATTTATTTACCATGATCTGTAGGACAAATATGATGCTCACTTACCATGATCTGTAGGACAAAATTTCGGTTAGTATGACCAGTATGCTGGGATTCGCGAGGTTAGTGAGGATTTGATGACCATTCAATCCTTGTTTTCCCATATAGTAGAACAAAATGAATCATTAAGTTAATTAAAAAGTAATTAGGACTGTATCTCCTTCTCTTCAAATCATACTTAGTTTATTTCTTTAAGTTTTCGTTCTTTTACAATTCACTTATTCTAAAACTGCTTTTAATGTGACAACCAATTTAAACTCATATTAGTAACCGCCCTTTAGCTCTTGGGACGACCTCGGATTTACCAAAACTACACTACTCACGATCAGGTTCTCTTCCCGTTAGTGCGCTTGTAAGGTGAAACGACTTTTATAAATTTAAAACTTTGTAAATAATTATTTAAAAGAAAATACGCATCAAATTCGCCGAAGGCAAAAACCGTATAATTCGCCTAATGAAATTGTATAATTTGCCTTATGGAACCAACGTATAATTCACCTAGAAGAGACTATGTATAATTCGCCTAGCACACCGAAACCACTTTTTTCAAAAACTACTTAAAACACACTCTCATGACGTTTTTACCCATTATTTTTTGTACAAACTTACTATCCTAAGAACTAGAAGAAACCTAAAAATACAAACTTTAAAGATTTTTAACACAAAAAAATTGAAATAATGATTTTGGGTACAAACACTTTTCGAACCAAAACCCATAAAAGATCAAACTTTTTGATATGTTTTTCAAGTTTTTCTTGTACGACTAGTATACAGGATAAAAAAAGATAAAGATTAAACTTTACGGTTTTTGAAAACACCCGAAAAAGATGTAAAATCTTTTTGGTGTTTCGAACCGAAATGACGCAACAAAAAAATATAAATAAAACACACACTAAACCTTCTAAATCACCTCATACTCTTGATAACCATTGTAGAATAATTGTTTTTTTTTTGTTGATTTGTCACCTAACCCACTTAACCAATCAATACGAGAAACTAGAGAGAGAAATAGATTGGAAGGAAGGTTTCTAGTGAGAGAAAGAAAGAGAGAATATTAGATTAATTAGTGTGTAAGAAATGAAACCAACCAACACCCTCTCCAAACTATGGAGAGGATACTTATACTCACTATAAGCCGCGGCCACATGAGGCCTTGTGGACTTTCTATGGGTTTTGGCCCACCTGGCTTGATAAAGTTCCAAAAACTATCTAAGACTTACGAGCTATGTATTTTAGGAGTGACTGAGTCTTTTCTCGATTCTTAACAATTTGATATACTGATTGAGATCATTTTTGAGTTTGTGTTGTCAAATTAAGATTTGATTTGTCATAAAACTGCTTAAATTGTGTTTTTTTACAATTATCAATGAAGGAGAGTTTGTTACAAGTTGTTATGAAGTTGTTACACAAATAATTACAGAGAGAAAATGAGAGAGAAAGTAAAATTACAAAGCTAGAAAATGAAATACGAGTGCAAGGTATTTAAACTAAGTTTGGTGAGAAAGTCTGTTATGATTTGAGAGAGATTCACGTGCACCTAACGTGCCACAACTCATAGCAGGACTTATCGGTTGATTTCTTTTTTGATAGAGCTTAATTAGCTTTATAGTTAGTTTTCATTATAGTTTGAGCTCTAACTCAAGTAAAAATCTGACTCAAATAAGATGCTCACATAAATACCAACCATTTATCAGGATTTAACTACTCTCTCTGTCCCATTTTTATTGTCTATGTTTCCTTTTTAGGATGTCCCAAATTAATTGTCCACTACTAAAAATAGATATGGAATCTTGATGAAGTTTACTATATTACCCTTGTTTGAAATTATTATTAAAAACTTTAAAGAAATATCTTTAATTAATTAGTTAAGGGTAAAACAGTCATTATGTCAAAAAGTAAGAAAGAGAAAAGAGTAATAAATGCACTTTTCGTGTTTTTTTTTGTCGAAGGACAATAATTTTGGGACGGAGAGAGTAAATATTTTGTGTTAGAAAAAAAAGGTAATTTCATGACTCTCTTCTTATTAGTTGAAAATAAAAGTGGATCTTGCTTCTGTTCTTTTGTTGCCATCAACATTCATGCAGCTAACAACACGTTATTTTCTCAAACTTGTTTATTTTTATATTAATACTCTGTAATATTTACTTATAATTGCTTAAAGTATATCTTTGATTATGATGTATTTCAGATATCATTCTAAGTATAACTTTTAAAAGTAACTATTTAGATGTAACAAGCGTGATTGCCAGCGCGATGTTGCGGGGCGTTTATTTTTCGGTCTTAAGTTTTATACTTTATTTTTTTCTTATATGGGCTTATTTGTAGGGCCTTATATTTAAAGGGTTTTTTTTGCTATTTGGGTTATTGTTTTATGAGATTTGGGTAAATATATGTTAAGCATGATTGCTCACGCGTTGATGCGGGGCGTTAATTGATGCGAGGCGTTAATTTTTTTTTAATTCTATTATATATTTTGTGCGTGTTTATTTTTCCGGTCTCATGTTGAATATATTTTTATACGGGCTTATGTGGTTAGGTGCGTCATGTCGTGGTATTTTTTTGATCAGAATATATCATACTTTTGGATTATTTTTTCTATTATGTGTCGACAATTTTTTATAATATTTGAGCGTATTTATTTTTTCGTCTCCATGTTTAAATGTTTGTTTTTATATAGGCTATGTGTTTGGTCCTCATGTCCGCGGATATTTTTTTGATATAGTAAATAAGTACCTTTTGTAATTTTGTTCCTATTTTGTGCCGAACAATTTTTTTTTTATACATATTTTGTGCGGGTTTTTATTTTATTCGCCTCATGTTTAATAGTTTATTTTTATTTATATGGGCTTATGTTTTTTGTCTCATGTCGCGGATAATTTTTTATCTGAGTAAATAAATACTTTTGTAATTTTGTTTCCTATTTTGTGCCGAGCAATTTTTTTTTAAAGTTGCCTAATTAAAGAAAAGAAAAACAAAAAAAAAGTCAAATGGGTCGGCCCAAAGTGGGAGCCCATTGGGCCGAGCACTGTAGCATAGCCGAGCAATTTTTTTTTTAAAGTTGCCTAATTAAAGAAAAAGAAAAACAAAAAAAAAAGTCAAATGGGTCGGCCCAAAGTGGGAGCCCATTAGGCCGAGCACTGTAGCACGCAAGCCAAAACGGCAGCGTTTCTTTCCAATCATAGTATATGTATATAAACAAGCAAAAGAACCCGCGCGTTGCGGCAGGGCTAATTTTTAATATTTTTTTTTGTATGATTCGGGGAAAAAAATTTGCGTTGGGACGGGATAATTTTTTCCCGAATATTTTCTTTTTTTTTTGACGATTTTGTGAATTTTTTTACGGGAATTTTTGTGTAAGAAACAACTTGTAAATAGTTAAAAGGTGAGGGTCCGTTTTGTATTTTTTTTACTTTGGGCCAGATTTTAGGCTATTTTTGTGCTTTTTTGGCTAATTTTTTTTCGGATATTTCCTTTTTTTGTACGATTCGGGAATTTTTTTTTTTGCATTGGGAAGGGTTAATTTTTTCCTGAATATTTTCTTTTTTTTGGACGGTTCTGGTATCTTTTTTGGCCGGATGAATGTAAGAAAGTGTGAACAATAAAAACTTGACGGGTTGTTTTTTTGTAATTTTTTAGTGATTTTTTGTGTAAGAAAATCGTAAATAGTTAAAAGTTGAGGGTCCGTTTTGTATTTTTTACTTTGGGCCAGATTTTAGGCTAATTTTAGGCTAGTTTTTTTACTTTGGGCCAGATTTTGGGCCACGCCGTTACTGTAGCATTGTAGCGTACTGTAGCAGCCACAGTGTAAAACGACAGTGGATTTGTCGACAAATGTGTATATTAGTAATATTTTTTTTATATGGCTTATGTGTTGGGCCTCATGTTTAAAGTTTTATTTTTTTTGCTATATGGTTTTTTTTAATATAATGAGTTGTACGTTTGTGACCATATTGATTATTTTAAAGTTATTAGGTATCCCCCCCCCCCCCCCCACCAAAAAAACCCCCCCCCCCCCCCCCTCGAAGATGTTTCCGCGGGTATTTTTTTTATCTGAATAAATCGGAACTTTTGTAATATTTGTTTCCCTCCTACTTTGTGCATACAAATTAAAAAAAAACAAAAACAAAATAATTATAAAAAAAAACCAAAATCGGGTTGGCCCAAAACGAGAGCCCATTACTGTAGCACTGTAGATCCACTGTCAAAACGATAGTGGATTTACTTTGGGCCAGATTTTGGGCCACGCCGTTACTGTAGCATTGTAGCGTACTGTAGCAGCCATAGTGCAAAACGACAGTGGATTTGTCAACAAATGTGTATATTAGTAATATATTTTTTTATATGGCTTATGTGTTGGGCCTCATGTTTAAAGTGTTGTTTTTTTTTGCTATATGAGTTTTTTTTAATATAATGAGTTGTACGTTTGTGACCATATCGATTATTTTAAAGTTATTAGGTATCGAAGATGTTTCCGTGGGTATTTTTTTTATCTGAATAAATCAGAACCTTTGTAATATTTTTTTCCTCTTTGTGCATACAAATTTAAAAAAAACAAAATATAAAAGAAAAAACCAAAATCTGGCTGGCCCAAAATGAGAGCCCATTACTGTAGCACTGTAGATCCACTGTCAAAACGACAGTGGATTTGTCCGTGAATTTTAAATAGTAATATAATACGAATGCAGGATGTATTTTATATTTATAGGAAGGGTTTGGTATATAGGCTTGTGATATGAGCCCAAGCCCATTCTAAAGGTGCACCATGACACCATCTATTAGCTGTCACAAAATGTTAAGGATAAAAACGTTGAAGAAAAGAAAATTTAATGATTATACTAATAATTGACTAAAGTGTTTTACAGTAAGTGACTAGAGAAACATTATTAACCATTGTCTATAAACGCTTAACATATTTTAAATAGTATTGCAATAATATGGGCCGATAAAGCATCTTAAAAGTTAGTAATAAGATCGCATAATTGATACATGAGGATTGATATTTCATTTTACAATTTCTTTTTATTTATCTTTCTATCTATATAAAAACATAGACATGTTTCCTCTTTTGCATTTAGTTAGACGCTAATGTGCATTTTGAAAAAGACTTAATGACTTAATATGAAAAAAAACTGAATTTATAAAGTCATATGAAATTGTTTGTTTAATGACTTAATTAAGAAAAATAGCTGAAATAAAGTGATAAAATCAAAAGTTGGACCACATTAAGTCATTTGTTTAATTAGCACGACTTTAATTAAAAACCTAAACACACAACTAGTGCTCACAGTCATTGCTTTGGATGATTAATTAAAAACATATGTAATTCAATCACAAAATCACAATTAAGTAAAATAAACTAATTCATCAATCTTAGCTTCAAAATACACAAATGGAAAATACACTTGTTTTCACAATTTATTCCTGTAATAAATCTTAATAAACTTTTCAACTTTCTGACAAATAGTACAAAAGAAGTACTATTGGTACTCTCTGACCCGCTAAAAAGTATCAAAAAGGTACAAAGATTCTTTTTGTACCCCCCCTTTTACAACGCAGTGCAATTTTTTATCTGTTCCGTAATTTTTAACAGTTTCATACTTTTGACCTGTTAAACTTTATATTTTTCGTTCCGTTTTTTCCGTGTCACAGTTTATAACACATATAAAATTATAAAAATAAAAAAACATGGAGGGTACAAATATTTTTTTGGAGGGTATTTATATCATGAGCCTAAAATTTATCGACACTGCAATAAATTAATGCAAAAATTTATTTCTGGGAAATGGATTTCTTTGGGGGGACTGATGAACAAGTTTAAGTAACTATTTTTGGTGCAACAATTAAATGTACGCATTATGAAAAGTAAAATAATATCTAGTAATATTTGTGACCGTTAATTACATGTGCAATGTCTTAATAATTTGAGGTAGTATCGGTTGTTGGGACACCATAATGACAGGTTTAATAGTAACCATTAATGTTTTTTGCTTTGAATACTATCGTTAGGAAAAAAGGCTAAGAAAGTTAAATTTTGTTACAGCAAAGTATTTTAATGTAGAGGAATGCTACATCCACATACATTTTACATAAAAAAAATTCACACCATGATGTGTATGCTAGTTTGTGATTGTAAATAAAACAAAAAGTTCAAAAGTAAGAGAGAGAATATCATATATTATTATGACTCATCATGGAGTGAATTTTTTTATGTAAAATGTATGTGGATGTAGCATCCCTCTTTAATGTATGCCAATAATACATGTTTATGAATAAAGTGTGTATTTATTGCAGTTCGTACAAGATCAAATAGATTTTATGAGTGTATTGGTGAGTAAAGTGTGATTGTAATTTTAGATAACTGTACTATATGTCCATTTTGTTTTGCTTATGCAAAAAAAAAACAAAAACAATATCTATATTCAAATGTTGTATGTCAAAAAATAATTGGCATTCTTAAAATTACCTACAACTGTTATTACTTATGCATTAGTGATTGCTTGAGAAATTTATATGCTCCTTACGAATAATCACAATTTCATGACCGATCACCAACAAGTAACGATACTCATTACAATAATTTATTGCGAAATGCAGTGATTGCTCAAAAATGCAACTGAGAGATGACGTATATCAGACATATAAATAGTTTTGTATATCAGCATTTTTGACAAAATGATACAAAAATACACACCTCCTCCTGTTAGTTCATTCCAAATGTTGCTTATTTTGATTATTCCAAACCCAATATAAGCTCTTACGAGTTAGCCTTTGATTTGAAGCTATACCGAGTTGATGTAGCCATCAACATTGTAATATTTGTATACTTCTTGTTGGTTATCTTCCCACCACCTCTCTGCCTCTCTTTCCCGAAAGAATTTCTTACTGCAAAACATAAAACGCCATAAAATATGTTCAAGAAATAGTTTCTAACCAAGATTGAGTCAGAAGCATGACCCAAAATGGCCTATTTGTATTATAGTCTTGTAATAATTAAAAAAACAAAATAAAATTTGAACCTGAATCGGACTCTCTTGATCCCTTTTCGACCGGTGGGCAACATAACAAAAGTGATATAGACACCTGGTCGATATTGTTCCATCCATTCTTGTATTTGCTTTACTTGTTCTGTAAGTGTAGATCTAACGACTAGTTCATCAGATGGGCTTGTGTTGACACCATGACTTGTGTGCAAAACCGGGACAGGAGTGGCATTACCCGAATTATTAATGTCCCTGGCCTCAATATCACAAGTCCCGTGTGTTGAACTATACATCAACTGCCTAGCACATGTTGGGGTATCGACATGAGCTTTTGCTTGTTTTCGCATAAAAGCTCTTGGAGACATTGATTGTAGCTGCAAAAAAATCCAAACAATTACATCATATATAATCGTGAATTTGGAATAAGATTGTATTAAGAGCCTAATGCATAATGTGATCATTTATAACTTGTAGGTGTTTTTAGTTCGAAACTGTAACAATCTGGCCCTTAAATAATCAGTTTTAAAGCATTGTCTAATCACTAATCCATGTTTAATTTTGTTTGTTTAAAATTTTAAATTTATGATTTTTGATATATACGTGATAAATAAAGACTACCTTTGATGTCAAGGCCTTAATAGCATCCTTCGCTCCTTTACGTTTGACAGTTGGCTCAACACTTTGTTGGCATGCTTTTTGCTTGCTCGGGTTGTTAGATGAGGACTCTTCTTTACCATGCTTTCTAAAAGATGCAGGGGAAGAAACCTGTCCCCATCTCGGTACTCGATTCATCAACAAAGAACTCGAGCCCGAAATCCCACGGTTTTTATCCCCTGTATCATCAGATGGGCTTGTGTTGACACCATGACTTGTGTGCAAAACTGGGACAGGAGTGGCATTACATGAATTATTAATGTCCCTGGCCTCAATATCACAAGTCCCGTGTGTTGAACTATACATCAACTGCCTAGCACATGTTGGGGTATCGACATGAGCTTTTGCTTGTTTTCGCATAAAAGCTCTTGGAGACATTGATTGTAGCTGCAAAAAAATCCAAACAATTACATCATATATAATCGTGAATTTGGAATAAGATTGTATTAAGAGCCTAATGCATAATGTGATCATTTATAACTTGTAGGTGTTTTTAGTTCGAAACTGTAACAATCTGGCCCTTAAATAATCAGTTTTAAAGCATTGTGTAATCACTAATCCATGTTTAATTTTGTTTGTTTAAAATTTCAAGTGTATGATTTTTGATGTATACGTGATAAATAAAGACTACCTTTGATGTCAAGGCCTTAATAGCATCCTTCGCTCCTTTACGTTTGACAGTTGGCTCAACACTTTGTTGGCATGCTTTTTGCTTGCTCGGGTTGTTAGATGAGGACTCTTCTTTACCATGCTTTCTAAAAGATGCAGGGGAAGAAACCTGTCCCCATCTCGGTACTCGATTCATCAACAAAGAACTCGAGCCCGAAATCCCACGGTTTTTATCCCCTGTATCATCAGATGGGCTTGTGTTGACACCATGACTTGTGTGCAAAACCGGGATAAGAGTGGCATTACCCGAATTATTAATGTACCTTCCCGCCTCAATATCACACAGTTTCCCCATCGTGTTATTAAACTACTACATCAAATGCCTCGACACCTGTTAATGGTTACTCGAACATGAGCTTTTGCTTGTTTTCGCATAAAAGCTCTTGGAGACATTGATTATAGCTGTAAAAAAATCCAAACAATTACATCATATATAATCGTAAATTTTGAATAAGATTGTAATAAGAGCCTAATGCATAATGTGATCATTTATAACTTGTAGGTGTTTTTAGTTCGAAACTGTAACAATTTGGCCCTTAAATAATTAGTTTTAAAGCATTGTGTAATCACTAATCCATGTTTAATTTTGTTTGTTCATTATTTCAAGTGTATGATTTTTGATGTATACGTGATAAATAAAGACTACCTTTGATGTCAAGGCCTTAATAGCATCCTTAGCTCCTTTACCTTTGACAGTTGGCTCAACACTTTGTTGGCATGCTTTTTGCTTGCTCGGGTTGTTAGATGAGGACTCTTCTATACCATGCTTTCTAAAAGATGCAAGGCAAGAAACCTGTCCCTATCTTGGTACTTGATTCATCAACAAAGAACTCGAGCCTGAAATCCCACAGTTTTTATCCCTTGTATCATCAGATGGGCTTGTGTTGACACCATAACTTGTGTGCAAAACCGGGACAGGAGTGGCATTACCTGAATTATTAATGTCCCTGGCCTCAATATCACAAGTCTCGTGTTGCTTGACTATCATCAACGCCTAGCACTTGTTGTGGTATCGAATGAAGTGTTGCTTGTTTTCGCATAAGCTCTCGGAGGACATTGATTGTTAGCTGTTAAAAAAATTCCAAAAAATTATTCTTATTAAAATCATGAATTTGGAATAAGATTGTATTAAGAGCCTAATGCATAATGTGATCATTTATAACTTGTAGGTGTTTTTAGTTCGAAACTGTAACAATCTGGCCCTTAAATAATCAGTTTTAAAGCATTGTCTAATCACTAATCCATGTTTAATTTTGTTTGTTTAAAATTTCATGTGAATGATTTTTGATGTATACATGATAAATAAAGACTACCTTTGATGTCAAGGCCTTAATAGCATCCTTCGCTCCTTTACGTTTGACAGTTGGCTCAAAACTTTGTTGGTATGCTTTTTGCTTGCTCGGGTTGTTAGATGAGGACTCTTCTATACCATGCTTTCTAAAAGATGCAGGGCAAGAAACGTGTCCCCATCTCGGTACTCGATTCATCAACAAAGAACTTGAGCCCAAAATCCCATGGTTTTCATCCCCTGTATCATCAGATGGGCTTGTGTTGACACCATGACTTGTGCGCAAAACCGGGACAGGAGTGGCATTACACGAATTATTAATGTCCCTGGCCTCAATATCACAAGTCCCGTGTGTTGAACTATACATCAACTGCCTAGCACATATTGGGGTATCGACATGAGCTTTTGCTTCTTTTCGCATAAAAGCTCTTAGAGACATTAATTGTAGCTGCAAAAAAAATCTAAACAATTACATCATATATAATCGTGAATTTGGAATAAGATTGTATTAAGAGACTAATGCATAATGTGATCATTTATAACTTGTAGGTGTTTTTAGTTCGAAACTGTAACAATCTGACCCTTAAATAATCAGTTTTAAAGCATTGTGTAATAACTAATCCATGTTTAATTTTGTTTGTTTAAAATTTCAAGTGTATGATTTTTGATGGATACATGATAAATAAAGACTACCTTTGATGTCAAGGCCTTAATAACATCCTTTGCTCCTTTACGTTTGACAGTTGGCTCAACACTTTGTTGGCATGCTTTTTGCTTGCTCGGGTTGTTAGCTGAGGACTCTTCTATGCCATGCTTTCTAAAAGATGCAGGGCACACCACAAACTAAGAAAAAAATAGCAAAAGAAAAAGAATACGAAAAGAAAAAGAAGGAAAGAAAAAGATCATTAAAGGACAACAAGATAAGAACAAAACAGAAAGAAGAAGAAACCTGTCCCATCTCGGTACTCGAATTATCAACAAAGAACTCAAGCGATTGGGAAGAGGGAAAAGATGTTTTGCTTTGGGGTTTCACAAAAGATATTATATATCAAAAATTAATGACTTGAGTTGTTTTTAGGCCCAAGTAATCTAGAGAATGCACGTGAAACAAAAATAAATTCAACGGCAGATGAAAACATAATAACAAAGTCTATTTTGACATATACATTAATGTTTCTTCACATCTCATTAATGTTTTAATTGACGTCAACGACGTAACTATAGAAAGTCTTATAGAAAATCATTAATGTTTAAAATAGGAACTTTTTTGAAAACATTATTCTTCAAACATAAAACCGAAATATTTTGACTATTCTTAAACATCCCTCTTCTTTCTGTCATAAATAGTTTTAATGATAAAATCCTTCCGATAAAGTTATCTACTAAAATTGAAACTAACTCAAAAATAAATCTATGTCAACGCCTACTGCAATTGCTTATAAATACCAGGCGCACACATACAATTATACTCACCTTTGTTATCTTCATCTCTTTTTACAAATATTATATACACCCCGGTAACAAATAGTCCTATAATTGGCCCAAATAATCTATATGACTCAGTTGTGTGACCTCAGTTGGTTTGCAAAACTAATCTTGTAAGAGTCTGCAAAACTAATCTTGGCCTAAAGATTAGTTTTGCAAAACAACTGAGGTCACACAACTGAGTCATATAGATTATTTGGCCAAGATTTTCGTGTAAGAGTCTGTAAAAGAGTTTTTTTTATAATCATTAATGATTTTCGAAGAGGCTTTAAACAACTGAGTCATATTAATCTCCATTTGCAATATAGATTATTTGGGCCAAGATTAATAAAAAGTATGGATCGTGGGTATCGAAGAGGCTTTAAACAACATTTGCAATACTCATAATCTCAACTTGTTTATACACCCCACAGTCTTTCTTAAAAACTAGTCAAATGTTCCATGTGGGACAAAAACAAAACTCGAATAATTGGTTAAACAAAGGACTAACGGTCAAAGTTACTATAAATATAGAAAAGTTTGAACAACATTAATGATATTAAATTAAAACAAAAATAATCAACGGCTGAAAACATATAACAAAATCCTCCTATTAATTAACGAAAATCATTAATGCATACACTCTTAACTGAAAATAATTAATGATTATAAATATAGGAAAGTTTGAACACATTAAAGTTAATAAAATATAAAACTAAACTCTTTTGCAGACTCTTACAGGTGGAAAAGAAATATTAAATTAACGAAAATCATTAATGCAGACTCTTACACGATAATCATTAATGACTATAAATATAGAAAAGTTTGAACAACATTAATGATATTAAATTAAAAAACGAAATTCTTTTGACATAAAAATGTCTTCACCATCTCTTCAATTGAGTCAACGAGTTAATTACAAAAAGTCTTAGCCGAAAATCATTAATGATTAAAAATATAAGCAAGTTTGAACAACATTAATGTTAATAAAATAAAAAACGAAACTCTTTGGACATAAACATGTCATCACCATCTCATTAATTGAGTCAACGAAGTAATTACGAAAAGTCTTAACCGGAAATCTTTAATTTTCAAAATTATAGGAACTTTTTTTGAAAACATTAATGTTTGAACCTAAAACTGGAAATCTTTTTTGACATATTCTTCAAAATTTTATAATCAGTTTTAATGATTATTAACTTTCCAAATGTCAAAGCCTACCACATTCATTATAAATACCAGGCACACACACTTACACTTACTTTTGTTCATCTTCATCTCTTCTCCAAATATCTATATACACTCTCGGTAAAGATTTAAAATTTTCAATTCATGGATGTTTGAATTTTATTGTTATTTTAGTTATATCAGAAACATTAACGTTTCTTTCTCTCTTTGTAGCTAAGAAAATGGAGATTAATATGACTCAGTTGTGTGACCTCGATCCCATGCTTTATGATGCCAAGATATTGGCCTGTGTGATCAGTATTTGGAAGTCTCACCCCAAACAAAGACCTAATGAGGTGTGGAGCTTAGATGCAGTCTTGCAAGATCAGATGGTAATCTGTTTGGTTGCTAACTAAATATTACTTTAATACATATAATAACAGATGGTGTTTGTAATCAGCAGTATGAGTAATGTTTTAATTTATATTCATGTTTATGTAATTCTAAAGTTTTTAGCTAAGGATATGTGTGAATAACAAAATATATGTGCCTAATATACCAATACATATGTGTATAAATTTTTTTTCGAATTTTTATTATAAAAATTTTTTATTGGTGGGGGGGGGTGGGGGGTGAGTGAATTGTCTCGATATTTTTTATAAAAATGTGTAAAAATTTTCAATTTTTTTTTCGAAAATTTTTACACATTTTTATAAAAAATATCGAGAAAATTTTGATAATAAAAATTCGAAAAAAAATTTATACACATAAAAAATTTACGAAAAAAAGAAGTTTAGAATTTTTTCGAAAAATTTTTGAAAAAAAAAAATTTCAAATTTTTTTATAAAAATGTGTAAAAAATTTCGAAAAAAAAATCGAAACATAAAAAATTTTCGAGGAAAAAGATGTTTAGATAAAAAAATTTCGAAATTTTATTTTTCGAAAAAATTTGTTCGAAAGAAAAATTTTTCGAAAAAAAGAAAAATATATTAAAACCACAGGGACGATTTTTTAAACTTCCTCAAACGATCGTTAGCTAAATTGACTAACGTTGTCACATAATAACTAACGGTACAAATGTTTTGTTCAAGTTGAAAAATAATTTGAAAGTACATTGGTGATATCGGTAATAAAAAAGTAAATGGTTCATTGTGGTAAATTTCAGAAAGTACGTTGGTATTTTATGGCTTTTACCCTTATAAATATAGGAAAGTTTGAACACATTAATGTTAATAAAATATAAAACAAAACCCTTTTGACATAAACCTGTCTTCACCGTCTCATTAATTGAGTCAACGAGGTAATTAAAGAAAGTCTTAACCGAAAATCATTAATGTTCAAAATTATAGGAACTTTTTTGAAAAACATTAATCTTCAAACATAAAACCGAAAAAATATTTTTGTACCTATTCTTCAAACATCCCCCATTTTTGTATAATCAGTTTTTTAATGATAAAACATTTCCAAAGTTATCTACTAAATTGGAACTAACTCAAATCAATGTCAAACCCTAATGCATTGATTATAAATACCAGGCGCACACAGACAATTATACTCACCTTTGTTCATCTTCATTTCTTCTTTAAATATCTATATACACCCCCGGTAAAGATTTGAATTTTTTAATTCATGAATGTTTGAATTTTATTGTTATTTTAGTTATATCATAAACATTAATGTTTTTTCTCTCTTTGTAGTTAAAGAAATGGAGATTAATATGACTTAGTTGTGTGACCTCGATTTTATGCTTAATGATGCCCTGGCACGTGTGATCAGTATTTGGATGTCTCACCCCAAACAAAGACCTAGTGAGATGTGGCGCTTAGATGCAGTCTTGCAAGATCAGATGGTAATCTGTTAGGTTAATTTGTGAAGTGTAGAACTAATTTAATATTAAAAGTTTTACAATATCATTTTGCAATGCAGGTTATTGAGTGCAAGCCACAGTAGAACCAAGATTAACAAGAAGTTCCAACCAATACGGATTGAAGGAAGCATGTTTACCGAATCATAACTTTGAGGGTGTCGATGAAAATGGCGAAACATTCCATTGTTAGACCATCGTTTACAAACTTAGATTTCTTTAAGAACACGGCTCTGACAAAGGTTTGGATTTTTACAGCAACCCACGGGCCTTTTAGGTTTGAGCATTTTGGTGCTTTCACATCAAGAAAAATCTCTAAGAGATCTTTGTGGTGGATTTTTTTACAGATTTTTACTTGTTACTTTGAGTATTAGTCTTTAATTTTAAATAATTTTATTACAAAAAAAACAAATGTCATTGAACGATTGTTTCTATTTCTGACCTGCTATTCCTTTCAAACTATGCTGTGGTGACAAAATAAGGAGGATAAGTCATTCTGAGTGATTTTGAGAAGATTAAATTAAAATTTTTGAAGTGTCTAGCCTTTGAATTGCCATAGCCTTCTCTATATAACCGTGTAATATTTAATTTTTGTGGCATTTTTTTGTTTCTTTTTTCTATACCGGCTGAACAAACAGTCTTTTTGTTATACATAATAAACTAACAACGCCACGCAAGGTTATATCCAAACATTGCTGACAGTGGATTGGAAACCAATTATGGTATAGAAAAGGCTACAACTCGTCAAAATGTCAACCCAAATGAAACCCCTCACATGAAATTCCCTAGTAACGTGATACGTCATAGTTTAAATGATAAGATTTTATCTTTTTAAGTTTCTTCAAAAGATAGTAGATGATAAATTATGTTAAATATATAACATAATTATTTTATAGTGTTTCGATCGACGAATGATAACAACAAATGTGTCGGGCTTTAATAAAATCGAGTCTTATAATATTTAAATATATTTTTATAATTAATATAAAAATATTACTTTTTATACCTTTAAGAATACAAAAATGATAATATATACCCTTTGTATATATTAATTTACAAATTTGACCCTTTATATATAATTTTTAAACATTTAAACCTTTAACTTTAAAATATGGAAAAATAGGCCCTTATGGTTTAACTTTAGAGTAACTACAGTTTTGGCCCCTCTAGTTTATAAGTTTCAAGAATTTACAATATATACCCCCTTGCATGAAATGATTTGCATTTTAAGTCCGAAAATGTAGCACCTCGGAAAAATGTAGAACTCCTTTTCATTTTTTATAAGAGTATGTACCGCAAGTAGTTGCAAATTTGCTGTTACTTTCCAATAAAAAGTTATCCTTCAAGAGACATACAATATTTTACGCTATCGAGAATTATAATAGCGCGTATAAATCGTCATTTTGTTTACGGATCAAGAAGGGGTACTTTAGAAATCGCGTAGCGATAAAAATCATATCTTTCACGCTTTGCGAAACAAAGTCGCACGACTATATTATTTTGTGAACCCGTTCATACTTCAATAAATAAAACTATAAATGGACCAATATTCAAATATTACTAAATAAACAATATATCTTGACGTTTCATTACCTCAAAACTCTAATATACAAATGCATATCTAGGTCAATCATAGAAAAAATCAAAATAAGCAAACCAACACTATCATTACATTTCTTACATCCGGTGTCCTACACCTTTCGAAATCATTCACATGCTACGTCTTGTTTCAAATTTCAATTCAACAATGGCATCTATTCCCTAACAGTATTAGAAAAGAACTATTATAATGAATAGTATCATACATCAATAGTATATGTAAATAATGTCATTCACATGCATAGCCTAAGGAAACTAGTGAACACTTTGCGTATAAATAAGTAACCATGCACGAACTCTTTTAAGCACAACTAAAATTGAAAACAAGAAGTAAGCAATACGGTTTGAGTTTAGGGTTTTCGTTGGATTCAAGAGTCTAGAGGCGCCGAGTTTAAAAGGGTAGTAACCAAGGGTGGTTCGAGCCTCTCATCATCATCACCTTTCCTCGTTGTCTAGCAAACTTGGACCTCGGTAAGTCGCCCTTGTAAGCTTAACGTCTAACTTTATTATGTTGCTCACATTGTAGTCTAACAAACGACACAAATGAAACACGTCTAGCCTGGCGAGCTAGACGAGAACCTGGGCTATGCATGGAAAGTGTGCGACGCATGGGGTACGACCCATGCATACTCTTTGAGTACGTACGCATGCCAAGCTTCTCGTCGTACCATGCACGAAATATATGTGCATAGGAAAACTAGAATAAAACCATCGTTCAAAACAAATGAACAACGAACCAAGAAGTTTTATAAAGTCCTTAACCCGGTACATGATTTCCAAATGTTGACTCACAAGGGACGTATAGGTACTAGGGTTATACGCAAATTGCATAGGAACCATATGTTGTGACCTTGGTATGTCACCTTGGACTTAGTCGGTTGACATGTGATGAACCACAGCGAGCAATTGGCCTACTGATGGAACGTCACCGCCCTAAAGAACCCGAGCAAAGTGTGCTCGTTGATTCGTACCAAGGCCTTGTAATATTTGACTCTGGTTAGCATCACTAGACGCATTAAAATGCATGCAAACGAGACATAAAAGGCTACTGCCAGTCACAACAGTTAAGCCTGCGAAGACGAGTAAATCACCCTTGTGTTATGATATTATAAGACCTCGTAGCTAAATATCCAAGTCTGGATCCATGGGGGTTAATAGGAGAATTAGTTATACATGTTCGAGTGTATATTGGAGAGGAAGAAGAGACCACAACAGTGGTACTAACTCCACTGTGGGCTCGACAAGAAAACAGGAAAAGAGAAAGGGAGTAGGCCATGGAATTTTTGTAATGTATAGAAAACAATACATGTGATGTTTTTTTATATGAACCGTATTAGATTCGTTTACTCGATAAACCTCGTTTGGACTTAAAACGTAGATGTCAAGGGCTGAAAAGCGTAGAAACAAATATGTGAAAATGTTAAATATTCAATAAATTATATTCTAAAGAATTAAGGGACTACATGCGATGATATGGAGACTTAAGGGTATTAGCGGTAAATATGTATGATCTTGATAACTTAATTAAACGAGTCAAACAAACCGCGATAAATAAAAATTGATAATTATAGGATTAAATTGTCAACTACGGTGTAAATAAATATAAACTTAGTAACTAACAAATGATATCTATATTTTCTGAGATAGAAAACTTGTAAACATAGGTTACGACGCATAATAGTATTAATTCCTATATATGTACTTGTTGTCGTACAGTCATCCATAGAGCCAACGGTTTAAATAACATTTTGAAAACATAAAACGTTACCTCATAAACAACCATGCCTTTTGACCATTTGCATAAATCATTTCATACATTAAGTTTTTAGATTGTATACTCTGATTTGTCATAATTACTTAGGTGTTTGACTGAGTCATTATTTGACGTGTATAGGTCCAACTTCTCCATTCAAGGCGATTAATTGACAAGGTGAGTTTTCATAGCCCATACTCTACTGTTTTAAATCATCTTTTGGGGTGAGAACATTGTTTATTTCAAACGTGTGAATACAAGTACAATTACTCATTTACTCATTACTGATTGGTTATAGTCCCTATTTAACCCAAATTGCTATTTGCCCGATTTATCATGAACCGTTAATTACTTGTAAGCATGAATGTTATGGTAGATCTTTCGGGATTGACGTCCCTGTGTTTGTATTGGATCTGACATTAGTCAGAAAACACAGTTTCATTTGATGTCAAGATTTACGGTGTGTCCCGGTTTTTTAGACACTGCCAAGGGCAATCATCCCATTTGTTGGTATGTTAACGCATTCAGATGTCACATGAGCTTAGACAATAGTAATGCGATTTATATGACATTTGGTATATGTTATATTGTCATATGTGGATGAATCTTGTGATTCATAAACACTACATTTTCTGCTTAAACAAACCTATGAACTCACCAACTTTATGTTGACACTTTAGCAATGTTTTCTCAGGTATTAAGAACGAAGATGCTATATGAAGTCTCATGCATTGCAGTCATTTCCCGTTATCTGAAGATCACTTGTACTATTTAAAAACGATGTCGTATTGTCTATTTTTATGCTTCCGCTGAATGTTTAAACAATCATTATTTCCTATATAAAGGTGTTTTATTTTCTTTAAAACGTTTCATATAGAGAGTCGTTTCTGTTAGTGCCTTTGAAGTGTGATAATCATGAAGTCACACGCCCTCAGTTGCCTTTATACTCTGATATTTTAGAGGTGTGACAGATTGGTATCAGAGCTTCGAGTTATAGAGAACTAGGTTGCATTAGGTTATCAGAACTTTTTACTATTAAACTACTTATCTGCCTAATCATGGTTATTGGCTTCTTATTGTCTGTCATTGTATGGTTTTCTCAATATGGGTACATAGAACAATAATCAGAGGAGTACTATATATTAAAATGGGATACATGTGAAATAGACATATATGAGATACATATACTTAATATGGGTTACATGTGTATTAAACATATACATACACTTAATATGGGTTACATGTGTATTAAACAGGCTTAACTATGCGTATTTTGAAATATACCTATATCCTTATTTTATATTTTCTTGTCTCAGCGACATGTCGAACTCAGATGAATTGAGACACACCGATAACACCACCCTGATACCTCCCAGACTCCCCGACACACTCCCCCATGTGTATCACAGGAGACGTCCTACTCTCGGATTACTTATCTTGCCATCCGTATTACCATTTCCCCCAACTATCAGACGTACCGCTCGTATGTCTGTTTTACCCATTGAGCCGAATCTTGCTGAACGTGCCAGAATTTCTGCTATTAACCTTGATGATTATCAACTTGATCCTCTTACTCCACCACCCTCACCTTCATCCCCATTTTCGATGGCTGCTTACCAACGACATCGATTGCAGAACAACAAAAAATAAAAAAAAAAATAAACTCTAACCAAAAAGGACCCCATCCAGAGAGAAGAAGCTCTAACTACCTACGGGACAGAAACTGGTCAGAGTTCAGTGCCTGTTCCCGAGACAGCCTTGACCATATGCATGACACGCCTTAGAGGACAGTTGCATACCATTCTCAAGGACATGGACCGTTACCCAAATACCTGTTTGGAGGAGTTAGAAGCCTTCATGACACTGTGGGATGTGAAGCCTCTTGAGTTGAGGAAGGGGGGGGGGGGTTTTTTTTTGGGATGGTGACACTATTGTGGGCAAACTTATTTACTCAGGCACTTCCCCCCAACCAAACATTCCTTTCTAAGACCAAGTGTGTGAGGTATGCGGATGATCGTGCTTAGTATATGTCAGGAGGAAGCACGACTGAAGAGGAAGAGGACACAACTGTCGCTAAACCCTCCAGTCAACCGTTCGACCAACCGAAACAATGTGGACATCAACAGTAGCATTGACACTCAGATGCTCGACCAGCTCATTGCCAAAAGAGTAGCTGAAGCACTCGCAGCTGCAGCTGTGACTCATGCTGCAAGCACTTAAGAAGAGACCAACCTAGGATCCAACTCTTCCCAGAATAAGGCATGCAATACAAAGGCATTACGTGTTGTCATGCATGAAAAATTCTGTGGTACTGAAGGTTGCTGTTGGGCTTAACCCGATGGTTTGGAGAAACATTAATCTCAATTTGGGTATTATCAACTGTTGCAGATAGAAGGTGACAGAGTCAAATTTGCTTCTAGCATACTGCTAGATGGTGTTTTAACTTGGTGGAACGTGTATGTTCGTTATGTTACTCTCGATACCAGCTCATGCAACCCCTTGGAGTGATTTCAAGGCTATGTTCATTTCGGATAGTATGCCCATAGGAATTGATATTAAGCCTAATGGGAAAACGAGTTGTGGAACATTAAAAGTGAAAGGCACAAACCTTACCGCCTATAATCAACGTTATCCAGAACTTATCCTTCTTATGTCCTGAAATGGTAACCAACACCGACGGTTGTGGAACGTTACATTGAGGTTTTATCTGAACATCAAGGGTAATGTAACTTCGTCTAAACCAGTAGATTTGCATGAAGCAATTGAAATGGCTCAAGGACTGATGTACCAAGTAGTACAGGAACTAGGAGAAAACTCTGGTGACAAGAAAAAATGGAACGGAAACCACTACAACCACAACAACACTAACCACGCTAGCAATCTCAATCCAAACAAACGCCCAAAGGCAGCAAGGGTGTCTTATTGCTGGCAAGGTTTACATGGCAAATTACATGCGTCGTTACTTCGGGACCAAGTGTGGACGACACCACACTAATGCATGCCCTCCTACTTGTCACAACTGTGGAAGGGCAGGACATAAGGTCAAAGACTGTCGAGCCCCACCTCGTCTCACGAGCCAAATAGGACCTGGAAACCAGGAGGACAGGGAAGTGATGTCACTTGTTTTGGATGTGGCAAGAAGGGACATTACAAGAACAAGTGTCCAAACCATGGAAATCAAGGCGGAGGAAACCAAATTCGAGGCAACCCGCAAAGTCCTCAGAACAATCAGAGGCAGAATCAAGGGAACCCTATAGGAAGTAACCAAGCATCAACCAGCACTCAAAGAGGACGCAGAGCACCAAGCAGAGTATACAGCCTATGTGGTGAAGCTGCGGTGAAAGATAACAACGTGGTGGAATGGTACATTCTGTCATTCATTTGTTTATGCTTCGGTGATATTTGATAACTGGTGCGGATAGAAGCTTTATGTCATATGTAGCTTTCAGTAAATTTATAGGACATCCATCCATACACCTTACGACACTAATTATAGCGTGGAGTTAGCCGACGGAAAGTCGCTAACCACAAATACTATTTTAAGAGGGTTGTACTCTTAACTTGCAAAATCACCTATTCAAAATCGACTTACTCCCTATAGAACTAGGAAGTTTTGACGTCATCGTCGAATAGTTTGGTATGCCGAACATCTCGCAGAGTTGTTGGTTATGAGATAGTTACATGCGTTTTTTATCCCGTATGGAAATGATATGCTAATCGTACAAGGCGAAAGGAGCGGAGTTAAAAACAAATCGAGATTAGAAGTCATCTCGAGCATCAGGACGCAGAAGTACATCAACCAAGGATGTCAAGTGTTCTTGATTCAAATGATGAAGGCCACACAACCCACCCCACAAAGGAGTAGAGACAAGAATGGCAAATGAGGATATAGACCTACACTACCCCAAATCATCAACAGAGGAAAACTGAAATCCCAAAAGGCGAATTGAAGATGTGCCTATTGTCAAAGACTTTTCGAAGTATTTCCTGAAGATTTGCCAGGATTACCCCTGACACGCCAAGTAGAATTTCATATCGGAGTGTTACCAGGTGTGCACCTTGTTGCACGTGCAACCCTACCGTATTGCTATCTGCCAGAATGAAAGAACTAGCCGAGCAAGCTAAAAGAAACACTTTTTGACAAAGGTTTTATAAGACCAAGTTCCTCTCCGTGGGGAGCACCAATCTTGTTTGTCAAAAAGAAAGATGGATCTTTCTGAATGTGTATCGATTATCGTGAGTTGAACAAACTTACAGTGAAAAATCGTTATCCCTTACTAAGGATTGATGATTTATTCGAACAGTTGCAAGGATCCAGAATCTACTCAAAAATTGACTTTAAGGTCAGGTTATCATCAGTTATGGGTTTAGAGAAGAAGATATTCCCAAGACTGCTTTCAGAACACGATAGACAACTATGAGTTCAAGTTTTCCCTATGACTTGTGGTTGACCAACGCACCTGTCGGTATTCTTTGGACCTCATGGGAAAACCTTGTGTGCAAAACCATACTTTGGACATAAGTTTGTGTTTTGGTTAATTGACGATATTCTCATATACTCCTTTTGTGAGAGATAGAACACGAAGAAACCTGAAGAATATTCTAGTGTTGGTTGAAGAAAAAGAACTGTATGCCAAATTTTCAAGTGCGAATTTTGGATCCATTCGGAGTGAAGTTCCTTGGACACCGTGATCGATAGTTGTGGTATTCATGTTGGACCCAGCTTAGATTTGAAGCCGGTGAAGAATGATTTGTCCCTCATGATGTTTCAGATACATCTTATCTGAACATTTTCCTATTTCAAATACCTGAGGAGGGGTAGAAGTATAAACTGAGGAAGATGGTGATACCAAATTACAAGTTTGATTCCGAGATGAATTAAATAACGTAGTTGAGGAAGAAGATGGAGAATGAATTTGCTTCCTAGGTAGTAATAGTTCTTCAGGAATAAAGAAATATCGAGGATTAAATAGTAATGATGGTGGTAATACCGGAAATGGAGTTAAAATAGCTGGTGAAGTAATAGGATCTGGTGATGAAATAGGGGATTCCTTAGCATAAAATGCTTGTACGTTCTTCAAATAAGTATTATTGTAGAAAGATGAGAATACCGGTGGAATCATATTATCGTTAGAGTTTTCCGAAAAGTTAAAAGAATTGCTTCCCAATGAAACTGGGAAATAATCTGATGAGACCGAAGTATAGTTAAGAATATTCATAGAGGAAAAAGCATCCTCAATATCGGAAGTAGAGTGGTTGGGAGAAGACATCGTTCTATTAACAACCTAGTTGTAAATAACATAAGTTATTTATGTAATAGTATAATAGATATGTATATTTACATACTTGTTCTGGAATGTAGTGGCACAGAGGACTTTGATGGCTGAAAAAGAAATGTGGTTATAGTTAAGGTTTTGACCTTGTTCTCTATAACCATGGCGCTGATACCAATCTGTAACACCCCCATTTTTACAATATAGCAGCGGAAGCTAATCTGGGGTATTACTTCATGGATACAACAATCATAATCATAGAAAACAACTTTAAAAGAGACGTTGTTGGAAAAATTTAGTTATCATTCATTATAATCAGAGTTTTTACAAAATGCAGGTCCCAAAATCTAAAACATTATGTTTGAATGATAACAGTTCAGCCATCTTCGAGTCCATGCCACTCCGTACCGCAACTTGCTCAATTACCTGAGATAAACATGCTAAAAAGGGTCAACACAAAGGTTGAGTGAAATTCATAGGTTTGAAATGTAATAGTTGAATACAAGTTATAGTGTAAATACTGGTATTGCAGGGATAATTATCATGGAGAACATTATTATCATGGAGAACAGTATTATCATGGAGAACAGTATTATTACCCTAAACTCATGAATCACATAAGAGATATTAAAGAGATATTGGGAGATATTACCCAAAGAGATATTATCAGGGTAACATTATTATTGCACCTAAGCTCATGACATCAATACATTAACAGGGAAATCACCGTAGTGATATTGGTTAGGGACAGATGTCCCCGTAGAAAAGGTAACTTGCCAAGGTTACCTATTAGGAAAAATATTGTTCGTTTGGCTACCCCAGGCACGAGTATACAAACGGGAGCCGTCACCCCCAATAGATCTATTCACAATATTCACGTCCACATCGCAACGCAAGAAATTAATGATTCCAGATAATGGAAATAAAGGCACTGGAAGCCTACTTAGGCAATTAATATATCTGGATGAGCCAAACATTTGGTAAAAACACAAACATTCATGTTTTATAATAGCAGGTATTACACAGTTTAAATAAAATTATGATAATGTGAGTGAATGAACTCATTAAGTCTTTGAAAAGTAATCACATTGTTATAAGATAAATGAGTATGTAAAAGAGTTTGTAACAAGCATGTATCCCCCTCGCGGGTTTATAAAACATTCAAAAGATTGAAAAGCGAGGCTATGAACTCACCTGGTAGGTAGATGTAATAAATATTCTGAAATGAAAGCTGACGACCTTATCACAATCTTAACCAGGGAAGGTTGATATAGTAAAATGATAGTAAATAGCCACGTCACACAACTTGAGTAGAATATGTCAAGTCTTAGGAAGATTGTACTTTAGAACTTTGGTTTAAGAGTTATGAGTTTGATTGAAGAGTTTGAAATTATTGTATCACTGTTCAGGCCATCATAATTCAGAAGTCATTCAGTAAATATTTGAGGAGCTAGGGAACTTTAAATCGTAAACCCAACAACTCAGTCAGAACGTAATACCAAGATGAAACCTCTTAATATGAAGCTCCCTAGTATTGTGGTACAATATATCATCTGGTAAGATCAGGTTTTTAAAAGCGTTTTAATTCAATATCTGGAAATGTTAAGCACTCACAGCGTTAATTAAAGTTATGTTTTGGTAAAGATTTGATGTTTTTTAATATACTTTTTCAAATGTTACATTTTGACCCTGGGGTTTGGAAAATTGCAAGTAGAACCCCTAGGGTTTGCATTTTATTAACGACTTTGGTCCCCGTCAACATTGACAGAAAAACCCAAAGAAACCTTTGTGACTAGTGAAATGTGACATAATAGACCCCTATCTTAATAACTTTGATATAAAATGACCATATTCATAATCAGCCCCTTTTAGATTTAAGTTTTTCATAAAGTTACAATATAAAACCCCTGGTCAGGATAATAATAACAAAACATGTCCACATTGCCATGCAAGCTTATTTTAACATTTCATATAGACATATATAAGTTATACATAAACTAAAATATAATTTGTAAATAACACAAAGAAAGTTTAATTTAACGAATCTGTTAAGTCAAGGAAGGAAAACGGGTCAAAATAGGGTTTCAAAACAAAACGCGTGGGTTTAATTTAAGGTCAAAATTCCTCATTAATCAATAACGTAGTTATGTTAAATATTCTTAAAGCAAGCTAGTATAGATAAAAACAATATTTAAACATTAAAACATTTATTTTTAAGAAAAACACGAAAGTTAGTGGTTTCCGGATGAGTACGATTTTGGATCCAAAACGGAAAAAAATTAGCATGAATAGAGCATGAACACATTAACTAAGAGTATAGTAAGGATCATAAAGAACATTATATGGGAGTAGATAGCAGAAGAAGAACATTAAAAACCTAGGTTTGAGCTTCAGGAGGCAAAAATGGGGAAACGGGTCAAAATCGGACTTTCTCGGCTGTCGTACGGCTAGAGTAACGACTCTCCAGGGCTTCGTTTACTTGGTATTATTTTGCTTACCTTCTTTACTTGAGTCCTTCTAATATCACTTAGGATCTATTAGAGCAAAGGTAAATTAGCTTCTATAATGGGTATGGGATAAAGAGTGGGGGATTGAAGAAAAATGAAGTGATATGGCTCCTATTTATACATGTTAGAAGGTAAGAATGATAAGCAACACCTTAGAGGATACTAATTGAGAGACATTTGTAACAGTAAGATACTGATGGTGTTAATCTTAACCATGGAGTTGTGGAAGATAGAGCTAAAAAGAAGGTGTGGACACCTTAACGGCTGCCCACGGCTGAAATGAGAATCAAAAGGGTTAGTGGCTGTCAATTCGAACCAGAGAAGGCTCAAGCAGGGGTAAGCTGCTTAGGGGATGTCTAGAAGGTAATCCAAGAATTTATTTGCACATGGGTAGTATTTAAATGGTTAAAAATGAAGCAAGAATGGGTTCGAGTCCTGTTTTGGACACGGCGTGGTGTTCTAAGGGTTGTTTTCCAAGAACATGTGTTTATAATGATTAAGAATAGATGAAATAGGGTTTTTAAGGTCGGTATTAAAGTAATCTAGCAAATATTAGGAATTGGTTTTGGGTTAAAACAGTCTAGAAATTGAAGAAATGGGGTCACAGTGTTTCACTAGGCCAGTTAAGGGTGTTTCTTGACTTTCTAGGTTTATATCCTAATGATTTGATTAGGAATGATGGAAATACATATCTCGGGCTAAAATAAAGGATGAACAATGAAGTTTGATGTTGGTTTAAGTTAAAATAGGACCAAAAATTGAAAGAATAAGCCGTAGCATGGATAAGGTTCATATCAGTCTTTTAAGTTTTTCTAGCTTTAGTAATTCACAGTACATGTTGAAGCAAGGATGTAATTAAGGATAAAGTGTTTGTAAACTCATTGTTGGGATAAAAATGACTCTTTGTTGTTAATATGAGAATGATATGGTCCTGAAAATGAGTTACACTGATCAAAATCATAATTAGGTCACAATTAGGGATTACTGGAATTCATTATCTATTATGAATTTGAAGTATATGATGAAATGAAAATGGAAATTATTATTGAGAATGTCTGTAATCTTTATTTTTTATACACTTATTTGAGTATTTATTTAGATTTAACAAAAAGATACAGAATGAAGAAACGGGTCATAGGTTAATGTAGTTTAAACTCAGTGATAGGGGCTGATTTTTGTATTAGGGTGTTAGATAAAATGAGTAAGAAAGTTGGGAAGGAGAGAACACAAAACAAGTGGGTATAAGCCCACTGTTGGGCACGACAAGGTAGGCAAGAAAAACAGAAAAGAAAAAAAATTATAAGAATAAAAGAATATAAAATATATATTATATATATTATTATTTGAAAAATCAAGGGATTAAAAATATATTTTTCGATAAGAGACTTAAGCGAGTTAAGCGAACAGTGATATATAAATCACATAGACTTGTGAATATAAATTGCGACGCGTGATAGTATAGATTTCTATATAGATACTTATAGATGTAAAGTCGTCCATAGAACCAACGGTTTAAATAACATTTGAAAACATAAAACGTTACCACATAACGACCATGCCTTTTGATCATTTACATAATTCGTTGCATACATTAAGTTTTAGAATGTAAACTTAGATTTGTCATAATTACTTAGGTGTTTGACCGAGTAGCTATCTGACGTGCTTAATCCATTTTTCAATCTCCGACGATTAACTGTCAAGGTGAGTTTTCATAGCCCATACTCTACTGTTTTAAATCACCTTTTGGGGTGAGAACATTGCTTATTTCAAACGTGTGAATACAAGTACAATTACTCATTACTGATTGGTCTAAGTCCCGATTTAACCCAAGTTGCTATTTGCCCGATTTATCATGAACCGTTAATTCCTTGTAAGCGCGAATGTTATGGATAGATCTATCGGGATTGACGTCCCTGTTTGTCTTGGACTGACATTAGTCAAGCAAACACAGTTTCATTTGAGTCAGATTACGGGTGTCCTGGGTTAGACACCTGCAAGGGCATTCATTCATTGTTGGTATATGTTAACGCTTCGGTGTCATGAGCTTAGACAATAGTAATGTAATTTATATGACTTTGTATCTGTTATATTGTCATATGTGGATGAAATCTTGTGATTTATAAACACTACATTTTTCTGCTTAAACAAACCTATGAACTCACCAACTTTATGTTGACACTTTAGCAATGTTTTCTCAGGTGTTAAGAACGAAGATGCTATATGAAGTCTCATGCATTGCAGTCATTTCCCGTTATCTGAAGATCACTTGTACTATTTAAAAACGATGTCGTATCGTCTATTTTTATGCTTCCGCTGAATGTTTAAACAATTTATTATTTCCTAATTCAAGTGATCAATTTTCTTAAAACGTCTCATATAGAGGTCGTTCTGTATTACTTAGAAGTATGATAATCATGAAGTCACACGCCCTCGGCTGCCATTATAATCTGATATTTTAGGGGTGTGACATATTGGGTGTGACAAAAATATTTTTAAGGTGGAGAGGACGATATGGATTAGGGATTTGTACATGACCATAGTGGGTGATAGGTATAGATTATTCATTTCCGACAATAACTGAATAAAATTTACGATTAAGAAAAGAGGTTTAAAGGTTACCGATGTGAGATGAAAGGTGAGAAGTTGCTCCAGTATCCATATACCATTGATGATCATGAGAAGCCATAAAAATAATCCCTTTTTTTTGATGAACAATAACGCTCGGATGAACAGTAGCGCTCGGATGAACAGTTCGTCGATAAATAGTGCTAGGTGAATAGTGACACGATGAACAGTAACTTTTTTTTGTTGATTCGGTGAAAAGATTAATGATGCAGAGAAAGATTAATAGAGGGAGACGATTTGGTTGAGAAGAATTAGGAGAAAATTGATTTGGCTCTGATACCATAAATGATTATGAAAAGATTATGACTGATTGCTTGATTCTTATTGATATAATAGCCAACTATATATAGCGTACAAAGGAAGATTCTAGACTATGGACTTGGGCCAGTGGGCCGATTACACTAACTATACAATATGTACTTTAATAATGTATTTATGTATTATAATGATAGACCATAGTTAATATTGTAACAGAACATACAAGAAAGTCATTTGTACACTATTATGGCTTTTCATCGAACATGTGGTGTTCGTACATCAAACTTAACAAACATATAGTAATCTTTGAAATGGAATTTTTCAAGTTATTAACCACAATCGCATATGTAAGCAAGTTACTCAAATATGAAAATTACATTGTTTCCATTGTTTCATTAGCAAAGTGATAAACATTGTACAAACTGGAATGTTTAATTAGATTAGAAAAGATAAAGTACGAACCATTTTCGATTTGATGTATGATTCTTGAATGAATGTCATCATTCATTAAATTTAATCCCTGCAAATACCATGAAACAATTAGCCTCCTCCTAAATAACACAACACTCCTAAATTATAATTTTATGTTTATTAAAAGAGTAAAAAATACACTTGTGGACAAAGAATTTGAACAACAAATGAAAAAAGATGACAACTTTATAAATGGTGGACGTTATACTATATGTTTTATACTGGAGAAGAGGTATCAGGTAGGTATTCTAAAAGCTTGTTTGGCGCGAAGAATTTAAAATCATTTGAGAGCGTTGAACGGTGAGTGATAAGCGTTGAGCGTTTTAGGGTGTGTTTGGTGAAGAGTTTTTAGGAGCATTTAGGAGCGGTGGGTAGTGAGTATTGAGCGTTGTAAATTTTAATGTTTGTTTGCCAAACAACAAGTAGCTTTATCTATTTTTTTGGAATGCTAATTTTCAAAGCTCCATGAAGTAACATTTAGGAGCTTTGAGCGTCCATGAGTTGTTTTACACATTATAATTACAACTACAACTATGTTACCAAATGTTGTCATAAAAAAATACAGCTGCTCACAACTACATCATAAACTACACAACTTCTCAAATGATTTATAATAACACATGCATTAAATTATGAAAAAAAACTACAGCTCATAGCTACTGCTTACTGCTATCGCTATTTTTTTCAAACATACCCGTAACCTTTAATTATCACTTGATAAACAACAAGTAGTGTTATCTATTTTTTCGGAATGCTCATTTTGCAATGCTCCATATATGTTTGGTAACAAGCATTTGGAAGCGTTTAAGAGCGACAAACAATAAGCGGTAAACAATTTAGTTGAAAAGCTTGTTTGGTAACAAAGCAACAAAAGTTAATATATTGTGGAACTACTTCTATTTGAAATACTTGTTGAACAAGCATTATGAAACTCCTCCAATATTTTTGTTTATGAAATTATCCAAATACCCTTAAAAATAACATTCAGTTTTTTATTTTTTAATTACAATTACAACTACATTACCAAACACATTTTAAACATAAATGTTTGTTGTTTAGTGATACCGCTACTGTTACGTATCACCAAACATATATGAGCGTTGGGTATTTATGAAGTGTTTTATGTATTGTGATCACACCTACGGATATATTACCAAATATTTCATAAAAAAAATTATTACTACTATTGCTGCTCACGTTACTGTTACTTTTGTCGAACAAACCAAATTAAAAAGTGGTGCAACACATAAAACCGTTGTGTGTAAATCAAAATAGAAATGTGCAAAGCAATCGCTTTTATTTATTCATTATGCATTTTTTTTATGTTAAATAAAGAGAAAGGAAATGAAAAAAAGGAAAAGCAAGAAAAGTAGAAAATGTGAACGTGACAAGAGTCCAGTGTTTGAGGATGAGGTGCTTTCTTGGAAAAGTTTAAATATTGACGTCTGTCTTTCATAAATCTTAAACGTGGACATTCATGTCTGATATTTTTTTTTGAACGGCAATTAGAAATTTTATTAAAAAATGCTAGTAAGAAGCTAGCAAGAAAAAGACACACATAAATCGATCCAATAGACAAAAGTCGAAAAAGAAACATAAAAAGTTCTCTAACGATCACAAAACAAACACCAAAAAAAATCGAGCGGCTACTGAAAATCTGCAGAAGGAGATATCCCAACGCGACGTCCTCTACAAAAAAAGACCTCCCAATGGTCGTAGCCGAACACAGCAACCGTATGAAACGTACCACCAAATGCAAAGGAGCAATCTAACCGACCAGGCAATTCTTTGTTCAGTGAAACTCTTTAATGCATTGTGTAGGGAGAATAGATATATTTTCTCTTTCTAACATTGCCATAATAACTCCAAATCTTTAATCGCAATTGGAAAATAATACTTCCACATATGTAAATGCTGCGCGAGAAGAACACGTCCACTTGACAATATTCCATTTGGGTCTCTCCACCACATATAGCTCCAGCATTTTCTTCAAATCAACAAGCTCGTACATGTAATTAAGGACCAACAGTAAGTCTATCCACGATATGAACAAGACTCTTAATAGCAATGTTTAGCGACTATGTACCGACGGGTAGTATCCATCGGGCTGTAATGGAGACACAAATGCTAGAAACCATTTGCAACTTCTCACTGGGAATAGTTAACTTCCAAAGAGACGTTAGACGACGACATGGTTATACCGGAATCCGCATTATCTTCCAATGGTATCATTACCACGAACACCAAGTCAACATGATCCTCAAAGAATCTCAGCCTTCACCAACATGTATTCAGACATAGTTCATTACACATTAAACACCAACACCCACATTTCTCAGTAAACATTCTGTTAGAACAAATCTATCCAATAAGCTTTTCTCAACATCATCGTCCAAATATTCTCTCCGCAGACAATCCTGTGACACAGCTAAACCAGCCCATAAATCTTAGATACACCAAATGATCTCGAGCCTTCCAATAAAGGACAGTCCAGCCCGACATTTACCCAGGAGGTTCATTTCGTAACCCATTTTCTCATCTTATTCATTGACATTCACCAACTCCCCTTCTTCATTGTAACATCGTTTATACTATGTATATAAATTCCTGATCATTTCAACGATTTCCCGACGCCTCTGATTCATATCATGTTGTGAGATGTTGTCTAAATAAAGCCAAAATCAGGTACCCAAAGATTTGCAAAACGTCACAACTCTAACACTGGTATCTGACATCCCTTTATAGAAACCAAACACGAAGCCATGATGTGATTTATATTTTATTTTTTGTTTATAGCGATACATACCCTTCCATGTTGCAATATTATTCAATCATCAGCGCTCTTCATACTACAGAAAAACCGTTTCATAAATATCTGTATTCTCCCCAATTGCCGTGTATCTTTTAATGCATTACGTAAGTCCTTGCTTCTGAGAAAGTCTGGACAGTCCCATCTAATTCAGAAGTCCAGATCATTCGCGTCATCGTAGAATACGAAATTCATGAGAAACAAAGTTTTCGGTGTGCGTAGAAATACAATTCCATCTTCCCCGTATTTTCTTTTGACAACATAAAACCTTGACTCGTCCCTAACGTTTTAGGCTGAAAATTCAATCTTAGAGCCAAGAGTCCCCCCAACTTTATTTGCATCTTGAAATCAGAGAATCCTCCTTTTTTTAAAACCGATAAATATTAATTAATTAGATCAACAAATTCCCCTACCTTTGACTAGAACTTTCACTTGAAGTATCAAAAATGTGCAGAATAAATACAGATTTATTCTCGAGCGGTGATATTTTTTTTGCGTTATTTTGGTTCCCAGCCAATACTCAGAGGCTTTTGAGATCCGCCTAAATCCCTTACACATCATTCCATACAGATGGCAGTACATAGGATCGGTCCTCCAAACTCCCATTGGAGTACGACTAAAAAACAGAAAGAAATAACATACAGCGTGACCCGTAATCCAGTGCAGTTTTATTGATTATTCGCATTGTTCTTGATGAATTGGATGTCGTTCTGTGAGTTTTGTTTTCCGATCGTCAGCGGGTGCAATTGAAGCAAACAATGATGACATAAAACCCAATCCAGTATCTTGCGTGATTTAGATCTTCCAATAGAACTTCGCTGATCTTGGGTTTTTGATTAAACGAACGAATCCGAAGCGACGACCTGATTTCTTGATAACTTTCGTCATGTACACATCATGCAACCACATTCCCTTTTGCCTTCAACAAAGCTTCCATAGACTTTAGAAAGACACTGTTGTATGCGAAAATTAGTTTCAAAAATCGGATGATCGAGATGTGTGGAATTTTTAGTCGGGTGGAAAATTTTGGGGTTGTTGGCGATGTTGGATTATCGGCACCCTTTCATTTGGAGATTTAGAGGTTTTGATATTGGCGGGTTTTCAACGAGTAACATACGTAATCATCTTTAAACATAATAAAATATATTCACAATTGTCCTGAGGTATACTAATGTGTTTGGTTTATAAATGACATGAATCACAATCGTATTTGTGATTTAGGCAATAAGATGTGAATGGCAATGGACTATGATTACTGTTATAATCAAATCCCAAAATTGTTTGTTTGGAATTGAAAAAGTATCGGGTTTGGTATCAAATTTTTTACTTAACAACAAAAGCTTTTTTTTTACAACAATAACATTCAAAATTGTCAAATTCACTCTATTAAAGTGGTTATTTATGTTGTTATTGCACAAACTGAATGCTTTATATAATAAGCGCAAAATGCATCTCCAAAAAGAGAAAATTACATTACACAAACCCTGCAGAAATTATAAATTGAATGTATATAAAAAAAATAAAAAAAAGACATAATTCATCTTGAAACATACAAAATAATGTCAATTACCGCAAGTCGATTATATACTAAAAAGAAATTGACAGAATAAGAGAAGAAAAACAGAATGGGATGGAACAAACAAAATAATCCATAGGTAAACCTACTTTGGCGAGGTGGTATGTTTGAACCAATGTCATGTGGATATTCTATTCTATATATTGAACATCCATATTTACATTCAAAAGACAAAACACCATGTAATGACTATTATCCATATCCCAAGGTCCTGTATATAATTTCATAACGGCAAAACGTACCCTAATTAGAACAAGATTTCTTCTACACACAACATCAATCACCTCCACCTCTCTTCTAACCAAAATTTCATCACCCAACAATGGCAAAAGAAAGAACCATAATCAAGAAGATCATAATTTCATACACATACATTTTCATATGGATCACATTAAGCTTCACAGTAGTACAACGAATACATTCTAGACAAGCACATGTACAATTGGCCTTACCCTATTTCACTCACAATTAATGATTCATATGTTGTTTTGTTCTTTGTTAGCTTACGTTATTATTAATGTTGTTAAGTTAGTTGAGCCTGTTTAAATGACACGTGATGTTTATTTAAAATCTGTTGTGCCTATTGGTTTTTTTATATTCTGTTAGTCTATGGTTATCGAATTCGGCTTATATTTATTTATCTGTTAGCTTTATACAAATGCTTAAAGCTTTAATGCCTGTTGCTGTTTATATATTGGGTGTATTGTTTAAGAGGGATGTTTTTAAGAATATGATTATGTTGAATATGTTGTCGATTTCGTTAGGTGTTGCGATAGCGGCTTATGGTGAGGCAAAATTTAGTACTTTAGGTGTGATGTTGCAGCTAGGTGCGGTTTTATTTGAGGCGACACGTTTGGTTTTGATTCAGATATTGTTGACTAGTAACAGGATTTATTTTAATCCGATAACGAGTTTGTATTATGTTGCACCTTGTTGTTTCGTGTTTTTGAGCGTGCCGTGGTTGGTTGTTGAGTTGCCTTAGTTGAGAGAGGAGTCGAGTTTTAGATTTGATTATTTTGTGTTTTGGACGAACTCGTTTTGTGCATTTGCTTTAAATCTTGCGGTGTTTTTGCTTGTTGGGAAGACGTCTGCTTTGACTATGAATGTGGCGGGGGTTGTGAAAGATTGGTTGTTGATTGCGTTTTCGTGGTCTGTCATTAAGAATACCGTGACACCAATCAATTTGTTTGGCTATGGGATTGCATTTTTGGGTATTGGTTATAATAACTATGTGAAGTTGCAAGCGCTTAAGGCTAAAGAAGCCGAAAAGAAGGTTGCTCAAGCTGGCGATGAATCGGGGAAATTGTTAGATGATAAAGATGAAAAGTTAGCCAAGAAGATCGAATCGGATGTATAATTACCTCTAATTCGGGAAGTGTAAATACTTCATAATTTATAGCATGCAATCATGTAGGTTTTGTTATGTTCATCCTTGTTAGGTTATGTTACGTTATTGATATAATTTTCAAAACTTGTTTGTAATGTAAATCTACAAATTGGGTACAAGATATGTTGTGGTATAATGTGTTTTCTATCATGTTTGTGACATGGATGTTTAGAATTACATATTATCTACTTATTTTTAAGTCTTATAAAAGCACTTAGCAATCTAAGCACTTCAAAAGTGCTTATTTCACTTAAGAAAACACATTTAGCTAATAAGCTAAATAAAATATGCAATCAAAAACACCCTCATATGATGCATATTATATTATTATATATATTTTTTACCTAGTAAAGTGAAAACTTTCGTATTTAAAAAAAAAGATTGTTTCCTTAATAAGAAATATTCTTTTTGATTATATTTTTTTATATAAAAATATTCAATAAAAAACCTTAAATATTTCTTTATTCGACCAAAATTTAAAAAAATTCTATTATATCCCTTCTTAATCACTTACCGGCTCCCACCCACCCACAATCAATCCATATACAGTCAATCAAACAAATCCCTAATTTTCTCCCCATTCGTTTCTTCAAATTGATTCGAGGTATTATCTTTTATCCCGTTTTATGGTTATACAAATGTTATTAATCCGATTTGCTATCTTTTTTCTGTTAATCAATTGAATTACCGCTAATTTGATTTGCTTATTGTTAGTTTTGTTTGTGTTAATTGATAAATCTGATTCGATCTGCAGTTTATTTGATCGTTGTGGCTAAAGCTCATTCTAATGCTTTAGGTTGCGTTAAACATGTTGATTACTTTTAACTCGATGATTAATCATCCTTACAATGAAACGTAGGATTTCATGATATATTACATAGTGTTTTTGCTATTAATAACTATTGGTAGTCTTCAACCCGGTTTTAAGTCCGTGAGCGTGTTTGTTTTACCAGACACCAGTTGTTACAACCAAAGGAGGTTTGTCCATACGATCTTTGATTTTTCATTTTTTTGCACTATGCTGCAGCGGTAGAAAGTAGACGTAGATAGTCTGGGCAGTGGCTGCAGTAGCTATGAGGGCGGAGGTGTGTCTATGTGCTGTTATATGGTGCAAAAATTTATGTACTTACACAATAGTATGATTTGATTATATATTGTGTTAGGTTTCACACTTCTTATATTATGGTAACCGTTTTTTATTAACTGGATGTTTCTTTATTCTTTTTTTTGGGTATAGGGATTATACCCGGTGAATATATGTTTCTGAGCCGCTCATTATTCTAGAAGCCGATTCTACAGAAGTAAAACTTTATGACCTTCTACTATCTCACTGTGTATTCTACAAGGAATCATTGCAATACCTCATCTGAGGTAAGTTGCTCATCAGATATTAGAAGAGATAGAAGTAGGATTAGAAGTCGATCTCCTCATGGAAGGAGGAGCAGGAGGAGAAGGGAGAAACGCAGTCGGTCCCGCAGGTAGTCAGTTTTTCTTTTATCTATTTTTGGCATATACTTCAAGTTTCTGATTGTTTCTGATTTTGTAAGCCGACACCTATATTTATAATTTTTGTTGCTTTACAACTGGTCCCCCAAGAAAAGAAGCAGGAGCAGGTCTCCTTATAGAAGGAATAAAAGTTACTTACAAGAAGTTTGTTTTGACCATCGTCGAGGCAAGTTCTTTCTTTCAGAATGTTGCTTTTTTCATATGTTTGAAGCTATATATTAGTTACTCATTAAAAAAATAATTGCACATATAAAAGAATAACACATGAATTTAGTTTTAGAAGATCGCCAAACCTTTTTGAGACAAAGAAAATAAAAAACCATTAATTCCTACACACATCGGAAGTACTTTTTATGACCCATGTGCTATCCTCTGTCTCATACAGAAAATCTGAACGTCATTGTTAGCCCACTTAGAGTCTTGAAATTGATTGAGATCTCCAATGCTAAGTTGGCAGGCGATTGTGTCTTAGTTATGAAAGAGGCTTCTCGATGATTACATTGGACGGACAACAATGATGATGCCTATCATAAGCGTATCCAGAATTTAAAAGCTAGAGTTGTAGAAGATAGTGGCATCATCAAAAAACAAAACATTTCTATTTGAAAGTGACAAGCACCTCCAAAGAGTGTTGAAGACAAAAGAAAAGGGTTCAAGGACAACCTCGTGGCAGAAAGAGCACAAAATGGTGCTCAAGTAAAGGAGACGAAGGATGAACAAGACAAAGCGATGAGTCGATGACTGGAAATTACCATATGGCTTCGGACATTATCACAAGAAAGACCTTAAGTATCAACTTCGTTGTTAGCCCGCATAGAGTCTTGAAAATGAAGAAGATATCCAATGCTGAGCTCGCAGCCGATTGTTTCTTAGTTATGACAGAGGCCGCTGAAAACTTAAGGTCAGATATGCCTTATAATGGGTCAGATATGCCTTGCTTTCAAAACTTAATTTAGTAGGTTGGACAAAATTCTTATGTTTACATGAATGCAACATATAGATCTTTCTTATGTTTTCACATATTTATAGGTGTTGATGTATAAATTATACCTTTATATATTAGGCAAGATTGCCATCCCGAGGAGGCTTTTAATGCCTCTACAAACCCGGTTCACTCGCTATTAATTGCAACCCGTCCGCCTGTTTTTATCCCGGTAATCTTCTCATTCTCTCTTAAGCATCACACGTGTCCTCAAAAGTCTCTATACGTGTTTATTTTTAATAAATTCCCGAACTTTCATTCATCTTCTTTCTCTCTCTCACCTGAAACACACACACCCTAACACAAAGAATGTAAAAGTTAAGAAACCACACCCAAGGGTTTTTCGGCGGACATAAAATGATTTTGGGGGTTTTCGATCTTCATACATGATGCCCAAATAATTTGAATGAAGAGGCAACCTTTATATTTGAGGGGTTTTGAATAGATTTTGGTTTTGATATCTGACCAAGCAAAAAGATTAGAGTTGGATTTTGTTCGAGGGTTGTTGCTCAGGAGATTACTGATGCTGCATATCTCTTTATCGTTCGTTTATTAAACGTTATTCTGCTAGTAATATTTCTCATTTTTGTTATATTATTGGTTATGTTTTTAGATTTGATTGAGTTATTAAAAATTGTGATTATTGGCTTAATTAAGTGATAATTTTGCGTGTCTGCTCATCCATAAGCTGATACGGTCAGTTTTGATGGCAGCTAATCAGAATATGTGAGCAAATAAGTAGTAACAATAAGCATTTCCAAACAACCCTGAAATTAAGATTTTCTTGAGTAATTTGTTTGTTGATGATTTTCTTTCAGTTTTTAGTATGGGGGGGTTGCGTAAATTTAAATGTAGCAGATTGCTTCTTAAGTATCTTCACAACAACGACCGATATGAAAATATCTATCCGATAACATAAATAAGGGTTATCTTAGGGGCAATGCAAAAAGGTATCATGGATTTATTTTTAGTTCCATGATACTTCAATTAGTTTAGTACATTTTATGATATTCAGATATTTATGGTGTCTTTGCCTGAATGCTGAATCTCTTAGGGTGTTTCACACTATGTGAAATCGTTCTTGAGTAAATTTGACAAAAATTGGTCGTTCTAAAGACTGTTAAGATGCTCTAAATATTTAAAGTGCATTGAATCGCTTTGCTTCAAGTTATGTTACAGAAATTGTTCAATGTCCTGAGATTGTTCAATGTCTGAGAATGGCCGTATCTTGGCGAGGCGTTTATACTAACACAGCCATGGCGGTTATTCCAGAACGGCCGTATTTTGGCATGGCGTTTATACTAACGCAGCCATGGCGGTTTCTCCGGCTTTGTGAAATCGGTTATTGATATATTATATAGGCAACGAGGTCGTTTGATTCTGGGTTATGTCACTGAGATTGTATCAAGCGTGCGAACACCGTATCTTGGCGAGGCGTTTACATTAACGCAACCATGGAGGTTGTTACATCTTTCTGATCATGTGCAGTTACGTCCGCGAGAAGGTGTTAAAAAGGTTCAAATTGTCCAGAGTGGGAGGACGGCCGTATTTTGGCGTGTCGTTCTTTTGGGATGCGAGTACTTGGCCTGTTATCTTTTTACCCATACTAACGTGATATATATGGCACTAATACAATTTAAATGGATCATTGTTGCATCAAATCGACTGTGTTCACAATCAAAGTGTTATGGAACTCATGAGATGAGTCACAAGTCAATTGACTGAACGTATAACCAGCCTTGGTTAACATGATTTAGCTCCAATGAGTTTGGGTTTATCTCATAGTTCGTGTTGACACAAGCTTAAGTTCGGTGCTCATAATGTTAGCTTCTTGCACATTAGTGGTTTTGATATTATTTTTTACTGTGTTAGTATGAGCATGGTTTCAGTTACTCATTAGCTAATATGGTTGTTGTAGGTTGATACTATGATCATTCAAGCTATCAGGCTTCTAGTTGATCTTGATAAAGAGCTTAATACTTATGCAATGAGGGTCCGTGAATGGTATGGCTGGCATTTTCCGGAGCTAGCAAAGATTGTTCAAGACAACATTCTTTATGCTAAGGCTGTGAATTTCATGGGTTATCGCACAAACACTGCAAAACTTGATTTTTCTGAGGTATCAATATACACTCTTTTCTTTTACCTTACCATGGTATTAATGAGGACTTTGGATCTTTGGCTTGAAAGTGAATTTGTGAGCTGTGATATTGAATCATATAATTAACTCAACTGTAATAAAATGCCTTAGCTAAAATATATAGTGCTGCATGTACATATAGCACATTGCGTGTTTGCTAAATTGATAGACCACATAACATGCATGATATATCCTAATTTTTAAAATGGTAGATTGCCTACATTTAAATTTGGATTCAACGTTACACATTATGTAGGATCCCGATTAACACATACACTTCATATAACAACCACGAATCGAACTAGAAAATAGAGAGTTGATTTCTAAAGAGAGAGAGAAGAAAGAGAGAGTTAAGAGAGAATATAGAAAATTGAAATATTATAAATGAAATCAACTAACTTTTCCTAGGTGGAAAAGTTACTTATATACCCCGACACATTAAGTGACGTTCGGGATATTTGACTAGGACCCGGGCTCGGGTTTTGCTTGGGATTAAACCCGAAACATATACAATATTAAATTAACTATCGAGCCCGATTCTCGATACTTTCCTATTACAACGTTAACTAATTGATTGACCGAGACTAAAATACATAATGGACGAACTTCATGTTCGACTCAATATTTTGAGGCTAACAGTATTAAAACACAAAAAATACAGTGCAGAATACCATAAAAACTGTCTTTTTTATTAATAAATAAGTAAAACTGCCGGGAAATAATGAAAAACAGAAACCATAAAGTCAAAATAGTTAAAGATAAAATATACAGAACAAAAAAACATTAAAAATTATTTTCCCGTCAATAAAGCAGATAATAAGGGAGTGTGAGGGGTAGGTGGTGTACAAACCATATAACCCTTAAAAAAACTAAAGAAATGCTATATCCACATAACTTTTACAAAAACAAATTCACATAATAATGTGTCGTGATAACTATTGGTATTATCTCTCATACTTTTGATTCTTTTCTCATATTTGAATCCATAAATTAACATACAAATCATTATGTGAATTTTTTTTGTAAAGATTATATAGATGTAGCATTGCTCAAAAAACTAATCACTATCGAGAAAAAAATAGAAAAAAAAAGTTATAAAAGGCACCCTCAAACTATGCGAGAAGTTACTAAAACGATTTTAAACTTTTACATATTTACGACTGTTTTATATAACAAACTTTATTTATCCAATATAGAACGTATATCTATCGATTCATTCGTAAAAGAATATGTCACTGAAAAGATTGTCGAATTGCGAACAAAGCGAGCCCAATATTGCAATGTTTCTGACATACGTACGATTTTATAAAAAAATGTTGAAGTCTAATATATATTTTTGACAATTTTATGGAAATAGTCTTTCGGTTAGTGTTTCATTGCAAAATTAGTCCTGATCGTTCCGTTGCACAGTTAATTCTTAACGTAAAATCTCGCGCTCAACAGCGAAGCGCGAGTTCAAACCCTCGTCGTATACAATTATCGGTCCAACTTATATACATATGAACAAAAAAAATTCCTCATATTCCTTTTCACTAAATTTAATATAGTTTCATTAAAGCTATGGCTAGGACATTAGCACGGCCAATAGTGATTCATTAATATTTGATCTATCAAACAGGTTTCCTACTATCACCCCAACGCTACATTCGTTCAACACTTGAATCCTTCATTTCTTATTTTGTATACACAAAATCCAATTATTGAGATTTCTTTCATTTGATAACATTAAAGTCTAGTTCATCCTCTATTTTATACTCTAGAGAAAATTTTGTTGCCCAAAATTTTGTATTCGAAGTACATGTATGGAAACAACAATTGTCTTTCAATAATTGATAAAACTTCACATCACCTATATAAACACTAGACCCGGTGTATAAACGCATACGATAGAACTTTAATAAAAAATAAAAAAAAAAATAAAAAAATTTCATTACCAAAACAAATCGAAAAACCATTCATCACCATTTTTTGACGTCACCATCAGCTTTCATCTCTACAACAAAGTAAGAGTGTGTGAAGCCTTTTTTTCATCTTAGTAAGGAGGTCTAACAAATACTTCTCCCTTAAATTGTGAGGCTATTTTAGATACGTCACCAATTCACTTAACTTAATAACATACCAACTATATCATTCAAATTAATACTTACTTAAATCACAGAAATATACCAACTAGTAAAAACACACACACAAAGCTAAAAACACACACTACACGACTCGATCTTGGCTTTAGGGTCTTCAATTTTTGATGTTGAAGACGCATATGGGGACAGGACGGTAATAAAGGTCGATGGTGCAAGCCTTATTAGGCTGATGTTATATCCTTCTAAACTTGGCTTGGCTAAAAGAATTTATTTATTGTGTCAAGATGAAGCTATACACTTATCATGAAATGTGTTGGGCTGGTTTGTGTGGTGTGGGCCAAGTATTGGATTTTTATCAGTGCGTTCGTGGGTCGTGGTTGGTGTGGGGTTGGGGTGTGTGTCTTGTCTTGGGATTGTGGTTTGGTGGTGGGTGGGGGGGGGGGGGCGGTGGGGTGGGGAGGGGGGGTTGTTTGTAGGGGGGGGTTAATTGTGGGGTTGCTTTGTGTTGTGGGGCAAGGATTTTTTTTTTACTAAGATATTGTATTCATGGGTTCGATAATCTAAGATACAGATAGTCAGATATAGGAGAACTTAGATATCTGACGCTTAAGATGCACCCATCGACCTAGTATCGTCAGTCCGCAGCAAGCGAAGACAAGTATATTCTACTCTACTAGCTCTATTAAGGACCCTCCCCCCATGCCCCTACCCACACGAACAATCTAGATCCCCACCCTTTATTACACAGTCACTGTCCCATTATGGTCTTCAACATCCAAAATAAATTGATGACCCTAACGCCAAGATCGAGTCGTTGTTAGTGTGTGTTTTAGCTGTGTGTGTGAGTTTTACTGTGGTTATATTTGTGTTTAAGTATGGTATGTTTTGATGATAGAGTTGGGTGTTTATTATTAATTGAATTTGGTGGACGTTTTCTATAATTCAGACCCTCTCAAATTAAGGGAGAGGGAAGTTTTGTAGACCTCCTTATAGAGGAAAAAAGGCTTCAGCACACTCTTTAGTTTGTTGTAGAGATTGAAAGCTGATGTGACGTCAAAAAAATGGTGATGAATGTGTTCTATTCGTATGGTCTTTTTATTACACCGGGTCTAGTGTATATATAGGTGATGTGAAGTTTTATCAATTATTGAAAGACAATTGTTGTTTCCATACATGTACTTCGAATACAAAATTTTGGGCACTACATTTTCTCTAGAGTATAAAATAGAGGATGAACTAGACTTTAATGTTATCAAATGAAAGAAATCTCAATAATTGGATTTTGTGTATACAAAATAAGAAATGAAGGATTCAAGTTGTTTGAACCGAATGATGCTTGGGTGATATTGAACATGTTGATAGATCAAATATGAATGAATCACTAGTTGGCCGGTTGCTAATGTCTAGCCAGTAGCTTTATGAAACTATATTAAATTTAGTGAAAAGGAATATGAGGAATTTTTTTTGTTCATATGTATATAAGTTGGACCGATAATTGTATACGACGAGGGTTTGAACTCGCGCTTCGCTGTTGAGCGCGAGATTTTACGTTAAGAATTAACTGTGCAACGGAACGATCAGGACTAATTTTGCAATGAAACACTAACCGAAAGACTATTTCCATAAAATTGTCAAAAATATATATTAGACTTCAACATTTTTTTATAAAATCGTACGTATGTCAGAAACATTGCAATATTGGGCTCGCTTTGTTCGCAATTCGACAATCTTTTCAGTGACATATTCTTTTACGAATGAATCGATAGATATACGTTCTATATTGGATAAATAAAGTTTGTTATATAAAACAGTCGTAAATATTGTAAAAGTTTCAATCGTTTTAAGTTAATGCTCGCATCGTTTGTGGGGCTTGCCCTTTTATAACTTTTTTTTCTATTTTTTTCTCGATAGTGATTAGTTTTTTGAGCAATGCTACATCTATATAATCTTTAAAAAAAATAATTCACATAATGATGTGTATGTTAATTTATGGATTCAAATATGAGAAAAGAATCAAAAGTATGAGAGATAATACCAATAGTTATCATGACACATTATTATGTGAATTTGTTTTTGTAAACGTTATGTGGATATAGCATTTCTTTAGTTTTTTAAGGGTTATATGGTTTGTACACCACCTACCCCTGACACTCCCTTATTATCTGCTTTATTGACGGGAAAATAATTTTTAATGTTTTTTTGTTCTGTATATTTTATCTTTAACTATTTTGACTTTATGTTTGTTTATTATTCCCGGCAGTTTTACTCATTTATTAATAAAAAAGACAGTTTTTATGGTATTTTGCACTGTATTTTTTGTGTTTTTTAATATGTTAGTCTCAAAAATATTGAGTTCGACATGAAGTTCGGTTCCATTTATGTATTTTAGTCTTCGGTCAATCATTAGTTAACGTTGTAAATTGGAAAGTATTTCGAAGATACCGGTGTCGATAGTTAATTTAATATTGTATATGTTTCGGGTTTAATCCCAAGCAAAACCCGAGCCCGGGTCCTAGTCAAATATCCCGAACGTCACTTAAATGTGTCGGTTTATATAAGTAACTTTTCCACCTAGGAAAAGTTAGTTGATTTCATTTATAATATTTCACTTTTCTATATTCTCTCTTAACTCTCTCTCTCTCTTCTTTCTCTCTCTAGAAATAATCTCTCTCTCTCTTTTCTTGATCTAGATTCGTGATTGTTATATGAAGTGTATGTGTTAATCGGGATCCTACAATTGGTATCAGAGCTTTAAGGGTGGATTCATGATTCATTTGTGGTTAAAAACGAGATCAAACTCGTGGCTTATTTTTTGTTCGAAAAAATAGCAAGAAAAAATCAAAGTTTGATCTTTGTTTGTGGTTAACAGTGTTAAAGATTTGTATTTTCGGGCTTAGAACTATCTCTTGCATCATTACTAGGTGGTTTTAACATCATTTCGTAGCTTTCAAGAAAGTTTGATGATTTTTTCTTGGCTGCGTTTTGACTAACTGAAGGGGCGTTCTTGATTGCGTTTTGCCTCTGCGTTTTGGGTATTGCGTTTTGCCTATTGTGTTTTGGGTATTGCGTTTTGCCTATTGCGTTTTGGGTATTGCGTTTTGGTCCTGCGTTTTGCCAATTGCGTTTTGGTTCCTGCGTTTTGGTTTTGCGTTTTGGTTCTTGCGTTTTGCCTAATTGAAGACCCTTATTGCGTTTTGCCTAGGGGAGACTCTGTCCATTTCATTTCTTGGTTGCGTTTTGTCTCAAGAATTGACTGCGTTTTGTCTAAGGTGCCTTACTGCGATTTGCTTCCTACGTTTTGTCTACCTTGAAGACCTATATTGCGTTTTGTTGGACAGAAACTCTGGCAAAATTTCTTCTTCACTGCGTTTTGTCTCAAAACAAATCATTAACCTAAACATTAAACTTAAGCTTAAAAGACAATCAATTCACAACAAACAAACCTTAAACACAATCAATTACTCACTCACGGTTTTCTATTGATTTTGTAAAATCCCGTTAATTCATTTATCGGTTTTAATCATAGACATGTAAAATCCCGTGAACGTGAATTGCATACAAGACCACAACTTCAATCACATCATATCCACTTAAGATCCAACAACTTTCACACTTCATAATTCATAAAACATCATTCATCATGTCTTATCCAGTCAATACATCCTCAACAACTCGTCAAATGCACAAAAATATCATGACAAGCTGGTTCAAAGATAGTTCCGCCACATGCTTGGACCAGGAAGATATTCACAATGAAGATTACGTTTTCTACGGTACACTGACACGAAACCAAATAGTGAGGGACTGAGAAAAAGCATATTATCTGGTCCTTACGTGCCATCTACTGTACTAGTTCAAGCTGTTGCTGCAAAGTAAAGGTGTAAATCCTGCATACAAACAACATACTCAACCAATTTGAAACAGTAATGGAACATGACTCCAGAGACATAGAACATTTTCTAGCTGAAAAGAAGCAATTTTCTTGTTTAACTAGTATTGGGAGTTGATATCTATTCCACTGTTGATGCTTGTAAAACAACGAATGAGATGTGGATAGCCATTGAAAGGCTACAACAGGGTGAATCATTGAACATACAAGATGTAAAGACCAATCTGTTATGGGAATTTAGGAAGTTTACTTCTCGAGATGGAGAATCAATAGAGTCGTATTACTCACGGTTTTATAAAACCGAATGAATGAATGACAAGGAACAACTTGAAGTTATAAATGCAGAGAATGTTCAATTTCTTCAACAATTCAACCAGAACGGTCAAGATTGTTGACGGTTGGGTCAAGCAATCAGAAGAAATAGACACCCTCTCATATCACACACTTTTTGACATTCTGAAAGCAGTATCAAATGAGTTAATGATATCCATGCTGAGAGAATAGCCAAAAGTTGCAAATCCATTAGCACTTTTGCGGCTGCACAACCAATAATCAGATAATTACTATTCATGACCCAAAACACTCAGAGACAAATGCATATCATCTTCCACAAGACCAAGTTGCATCTACCAGACACACAAGGCAAAGAGACGCCAAACCAGTTACACCTCAATCTGAGACAGTTTCTGAGGGAAGGACAGTGATCCTGAAACATCTCATGCGGATATGGTATGAAAAGGAATTTGACCCTCTTGCAAAGTATTTTTAAAAATGCTCTACAAACCTACCACAACAACCTTCAAACTTCTTCCAAACTCTATGAGGAACTAGACTGAGATTCCACACCAGGTTATATGTATAACATACGACAATCTGTTAGGACAGGTTGGAAATCTCAAAGGACAATGAACAGTTGTTAGGGCTAGGGAAACAGTAGGACAGTCAGGTGTGCAACAAAATGGGATACAGTGCTTAATGCAAGGGATTTGGCCAATATGCAAAGGAATGCAGGAAGCCGAAGGTGTTAAGGAATACTCGTATCAAACGAAAAAAAAGTGATTGATGTGCAAACAAGCTGAGCACGGTGTTCTACTGCAAGCTGAGCAAGCTGATTGGCTAGCGGACACGGATGAAGAGATTGATGAACAGGAATTGGAAGCACATTACAGTTTCATGGCAAAGATTCAGGAGGTCTTACCTGAAGAATCCAGTTCTACTGATCAGCCATTGGAACAGGTACAAAACCATGATGAAAATAATGTGTTTGCAAATGAAAGACGACATTCTGAGCAACCTGAATCCATTAATGACACATATGTTTTGGAGAAGGATGATAGCAATGTCACTCCTGATTCATCAAATATATGTAATAATGATAATCAGGTTGACCAAAATGCTGCAGAATGTGTTGATGAGCGTGCTGCGCTTGCTAATTTAATTGCAAATTTAACTCTTGATACTGAGGAAAACAAAACGATTTTAAAGCAATTAAAGAAAGCAAACGCATCATTGACTCAAGAACTAGAGGAGTGCAAAACTAACCTTGATGAGACTAGTAGGGCTCTGGGGGAGGCTACTAGTTGTCGGGATAGTTGTCTTATTGCACTTCAGAACAAACAGAATGAGCTTGAGAAGTACATAGCCTTTAATGACCGGACGATTGATTATGACATTCTTCAAACAAAGTTAAATGAAACTCTAGGACTATTAGCTCGTAAAGACATTGACATAAAAGAAGGTTTAAAAACTAAAGCCTATGAAATTTCAGTTGTCAATCAAAAACACGATGAGTTAGTAAAAAGGAGTCTTTTAACAAAGTCACAATTTGAAGGTCAACTCAAAGAGAAAAGTAAGGTCATTTCGGATTTAAAGGTTAAGGAAGAAAAATATATTGACAAGATGATTGAAATGGAAAACCAATTAAAGTTTTTGAATGAAATTGTTTACACTCGTAATCAGTCAATTCAGACCATTCATATGTTAGCACCCAAATGCTCGACATATAATGGTAGACCAACCTTTGCTAATCCAAGGTACATCAAGAAAGCTCAATCTGAAAAGCCCTGTTTGTATGAGATCCTATATGATACTTCTGATCTTGCAAACAGATTTTCCCCCAATAGGGAAGAGACCATGACTCTTGCAAATGAGAGTAGATCAAAATTAAATAACGATTATGTTAAACCATATGATTACACAAGACAGAATAGTCTTTATGAAATTTTCAAAGCACCCTTGGTATGTGCTTAATTACACATACCTTGTTCCATTAAAAACGGACTTAAATGACTAAAAACGTACCAAAAATACTTTGTATTTGTATGTTTTGCTTTTGTATTGTGCAGGAAACGGATATTTAAGAAAAGGATAAAAAAGAAAGCCAAAAAGAAACAAAACCAAGCACGGAATGAAAAGGACAAAGTCTTAAGTCATCCAAGTGAAGAAA
>BQNB010020607.1:0-44202 GCA_026074375.1 Tanacetum coccineum
ACGGAAAACCTACATTCGTGTCAAAACACTTATTATTATTATTTTTTTATCCAACTAACTATTTATATTTTTCAACATTTTTCTACACACAATTTTTTATTTTTTATATTTTTTTTAGATATGAACAATAAACTAGATATTAAGTCTTAAAAATTAAAATTTTTGGCCAAAATGGGGTTGCGAGGGACACAACAAGGCACAGGTAAGATCACATTTCGATAGAAATCCCCCCCACACTTAGAATCGAACATTAGCCTCAATGTTCAAAAATGTTGGGTTTTACCCCCACACTTGGGCTATAAAATATCACACTCACTTATTAATTAAGAAAATAGAAAGAAGAAAAGACACGGGTTGCCTCCCGAGAAGCGCTTATTTTTGTTCTCCGAGTCTTGAGCCTGACTTGATCCCCCATACTTGAGCTGGTCAAGGAGGATAAAAATGGAGATACGAAACATCCAAGTGAGGAATGTCCCCTCCAGAAATCATCATCGGGCTTTTAGGAAAATCATAAATGATTTCGCCCCAATGAGATAAGAGAGGAGAAATGAGAATACCAGGATTGAACACTTTGTCCTCGTTTTTGGATAAAAACGGAAGTAAAGTGTCAAACACTAGAGAAAGAAGATCATGGATGAATGAAGTAGAAAATTCATCCCATGATAAAAGTCTCTCAGATTGGACTTCAATGAATATCCCTGGATCAAAAATCTTGTTTTCGGATTTGGGGGAATCATGAGAAGGAGTGAAGTCCAAATCCGGATCAAGGGTGGGCAAAATATTAGGCATAAGAACATAGTGTTCATAAATACCCTTCTCAACTTTGGTTGTCAAAAACCCGTATAGGGCTCAAAATCAAAGAAAACCTCAACATCCGGTGGTTCCGGAGGAGGACGAGGAGATGACGGATCATTAAAATGATTAAGGTCAGATGACTCAATTTCAGGAAGGGGAAGGTGATCAATGCTAAGCAATTCTTCAAGAAAACGGATATCCCCTTCCGAGTCATAGTCGCCATTCTCAATGCCCGGTGGCATCGAGTCATCGAAAGCAAGAAATAAATCGATCTCCTCCATAAGAGAATCACTATCCTCAACGGGAATAGGAGATGGGGAGGGAGACTCGATAATCATATCAGCAATTTCCAAATTAACTTTTTCGGCGGTCATGGAGATGAATTATCATACGACAAATTCTTAACAAGACGGATTTCTTCCTCTAGATCAAAGTCGGCTTTCTCAATTCCCGGTGGAATTGGATCGATATGAGCGAGTTTACCGGAGAACTCCTCGAGAAGATAATCAAACTTAGGTGAAGAATCAATTAAAGTATCTCGATTAAGCAAAGATTCGATAAAATTAGACTCGGCATTAAAGGAATGCGGATCTATCTTGGTAGAAATGATTTCTTCGTCATCAAAAAGTAGGTTCGAATAAATTTTGAAATTTTCTTTCAGAACGTCCTCATCAGAAAGTGACTCGTCATCACTAGAGGTGAAATCGTCGTTAGAATCAAAGAGAGGATTCGAGAAAGTCGTAAAAGTCGGAGAAGATTCATCATCAACGGGCACATCACACTCACTTTCATTATCGGAAGTAACCTCGGACTCACTTGGGATTGGGACAAGGTTCTCAACACTAGACTTTATTAATTCGTCCGATTCCTTTTCAGGAATAGTGCTAAGATGCTCGTCCCCCATACTTAGAGAGTACTCAGGTTCTTCGGTTGGTAAGTCGTGTGTGATTGCATTAACCTGAGAAATTTGAGTTGTTTTATTCAAAGGAATAGTGCTCTCCTTGTGAATAACTTTAAAATTCTGCAAAGATTCTGTAATACGAGTTCTACGTTTAGTCGCTGGCTCGGCGATATTCTTAACTTCCTGCTTTTCCTTATCGAGACGTTGAGAGTTCAAATTAATCGAGAGAAGTTTAGAATTAAGAGCACTTTCAATTAGATCATCAACATTATTATGAATACAATAAAGCTCTTTTTGTTGACAAATTTTAAGCAAATCTAGCATCGTATCTTCCATATTTTGCTTTTGCTCTTCACAAACTTTTGTTCCACACGTTTCTTCAATAAGTTGATGAAAAACAAAGTTCGATGAAAGTTCATCCTTTTCTTGAGCTGCCTGCTCTTGTTCACGTAATTCTTGCTCACGTTGAGCTACAAGTAAAGCCTCCTGCTCACCTTGTTGATTCATTCTTTTCATAAAATATTCCATTATCGTATAAAGCTCGTTATTTGTTTCAATCCATTCTTTACTTTCAACAAAAGGAGTGACTTCTGGAATTTCTTGAGGCTGATGATTATCGAACTGCTATGGGGGTTGAATATGGTCAAAACCGAAAGAATTGAAATTTTAGTTCATCGGGTGACACTGAAAAGTCACACGAGGACCCCCACAGTTATCATAGCAAAGATATTGTTAAGAAAAACTCGGTGAATTTTGTGGATAATAATTATCACTAAAGTTTTGATTGTAGCACGGTTCCGGCTCATAGACAAGCGGTACCCATGGTGGACAATCAAACCCATAGTGAGAATCGTTCCCACATAACTCACACGAGTATGTCCCCCGTCGTACAGGGGCTGTGGAGGTTGGTTGAAGAGTTCTATGTTCATTCTAAAGAATAAGGATTTGGGTTATAGACAAACTTATTTCCGGACCCTACACGCTACAGCCCGGGACAGTTTTTCCATCATTAAACGATCTCTTACTCTCCACACCACGAGCATACCAAAATGGTATAACGAAGACAGGTCGAAGATTAAACGGATAAGAGGTTTAAGAAGGAAAGAATAAATGAGATAAGAGGATAAAGGAGAATATTTTTTGAATTTTTTTTGTAAAGATAATAAAATAAAAAATATTTTTGGTGTTTTTAATATTTATAAAAGAAAAGAAAAAATAAAAATAAGAAGAAAAATATTTTTGGATTTTTATATTTTTTATAAGAACGAAAATAAACTTTCCGAAGAAAGGATCTTCAAGGCTCGAACACAAACAATCCCGTAAAAATCGCTACACCTCTCCCCGGCAGCGGCGCCATTTTGATGTTGGTCGTTTTCACAACGCGTTTATCAAATAAACCCTCAGATATATTATATATATTTATATAAAATACATATACGTATACGTAAGCAAAGTATCATACAAATTATTCTTAGGAAAGAATAATAAGTAATCAACACGGGTATCGTTTTCCTCGACGAGAGATGAATGGAAATCTACGTTCAAGATGTAAATCGAGCTTTATTGTCATTCAAGTTTTTGGTTTAGTTTTGAAACTATTTTTATACTAAAAATTAAACTAATATTAATTCTAAGATTAAAAACTAAAAGATTAAACTAAAATTGATCTAAAAGATATAAATGACAAATATGCTTGCTAAGTGACGTGAAATGTTCCTTAAGTGCGGGCTTAGGTTTAACGAATTAAAATCCTTAGAAAACAAGTTTCAAGAAATTAAATGACAAGTAAAGTAAAATGCTTTTTTAAAATAAATGACAAGTATTTAAATTGCATTAAAAGTAAATGACGGTATGTAAATTGGAAAATTCTAATGACTATTAATTTTTTAAACCTTTTTAAAACCGCACTTAAATTCCAAATCACTAAATCACTTAACAAGCATTAATTAAACTACTCGTTACTCATAATGATAATATAAGCAAAGCTAAATATTTTAAAAATAAGCTATACTAATAAATTGAAAAAGGATAGAAAATTGGACCGAATTGAAGAACCGCAATTAAACGATAACCACCCGATTTATTTAGCTAAAGCAAATAATAAAATTCGGTCTAGCTAAATAAACCCTTAAGCTCCACGCCTCTTGAGATGACCGGTACCAAAGATCACAAAATTAAAACATATGAACCATTAACTGTTACCAGTTTATATATATCCATTTAACTAGCACCAAATCTATGTACTAAGCCAAATGCAATCAAGCCGAATGCAGGCCCGTACTATCCAAATACCCTATGATGAATTCTACAAACTAAACGAAAACCCAATCACAACTGTGGCCCAACACGTCAAGCACAGGCCCAACAAGCAAAAAATAATGAAATTTGCATTACCAGATAAGAGAAATTTGTTATAGTGAGCAACACTAAATCTACCAAATGGCTGAAATCAGTTTATTAAGCTTTTAAAACTATAAGCAAATTTGAGTCTCAATAAGCTAGAATAACTATTAGACACGAACAACTTATTTCGATAAGCAACAACTAAATAATAAAGACAACAAGCTCAACAAATAAGCACTTAGTTTAATTCTAATCTATGCCGAATCCTAAACGAAAAACAATGAAACAAAAAGCTCACAAGAGAGAAAAAGCTATACGATGAATCAAATAAGCATTACAACCCAGAAATAAGCATAAACTGAAACCTTAAGCTACAATAAGCAATCGTAAAACCAAACACTATTAATACGAATTAAATTTTTATGATATAAGCTACCTCTTAACCGAATAAGCTATGAATAAGCTTATTTGGTTCAGATAATAAGCTTAGATATAGCGGTTCGAATTAATAAGCAGCGACTAAACTTAATCGAAATAAAACCAAAACTAAGCTTATTTAGAAACTTATTTGATCTATGCTTATTGAAGAAAAGAGAAGACGAAACTAATAAGCTAAAGGATAACTTATGAATTTCGTTAATCTGACCTTAATAAGACAGGAAATAAGTCAGAAAAATAAGCTTAAAAGATAGCTTATTACGAAAAGCTTTAAGGAAAAGAAAAGAGAAATTAAGCACACTAACACCAAACTTTTTCAACCAAATTCCATATTCATTAATATTAATAAGCAGTACCAATAAGCTATTACAATAAGCTGAAAATGCTTTTACAAATTGAAATAAGCTAGAAGAGATTAAAAATAAGCTAAAAAAATATAAAGCTACCTAACTTTTTTTCTTAACTAAAAACTAACGAAAGAAAGAGATATCTAAATGCGTTCCTCCCACGCATCATTTATAGCCCCTTGATTGCCCTTGGATCTCCAAACCTTGTACATGCCAGCACATATATTATCCGATCCACCAATAAGGAGTCGCCACTTGTCATTCTAGAACAATCATATAAGCTTGGGCAACCCGAGCCAACAACCGAGCCCGAACCTGCATTCAAATGGTTATACAAACTTCGCCACGTGTAGGATGCTTGTTGGCCAAGATAAATGAAAGTGGGAAAGCACGTGAGTGCTTTTGATTTATTTAGCCTCACGTGATAACCAAATGCACACAATTCTCATTTGCATTCAAAATGAAAGAAGTATAACAATTCCTAACATAATTGTTTCCTGGGCCTTATTTCAAGGACTACAAACTGGGCCAAGTAGTATGGGCCTGGTTCATTCAAGCTTATAAAAAAACATGGGCTTGCGTTTCATTACCATAAGTGTGGGCTGTATTTTAATTTTTATAAAAGGTAGTTTACTTGGGCTTTAAAATAAGTATAGGTCGGTCCGACCCATATAAATGGCGTCGGGCTGGCCCAATAAGATCTGAAAGCACCGTTGGACTCGTTATCTTGCGCTCTTTCTACTGGTATGCTCGGGGACTTTTCACGACTTCATCTTGGCTTTGAGTAATAATTAAACTTGTCCATTTTAAGACCGATAATTCTTGTTTTTGCACCGTTTTCAATCCTTTTTACCTGCAAGACATAAAAATACCAAACAAACATATTTGCAATATAATAAAGCATATTTTATCATTTTTAGTCCGTTTTATAGTGTTTTATGGGTTATAAAAGATGTGTGTTTTAGCACACATTAGGTACCATTTAATTTTTTATACACATTCTCTCAGTTTTAGCTTATAAGCCTTTGTGGCTTATTTTTGGCTTATTCAATAAGCCATTTTCCCAAGGACACTTCAAGAGGGAATGTCCAAAGCTGAAGAACAACAACTGTGGTAACCAAGTTGGAGGTTGCAATTCTCCAGCCAAGGTGTATGCGGTAGGGCATGCAGGGACAAACCCAGACTCTAACGTCGTGACGGGTACGTTCCTTCTAAACAACCACTATGCTCTTATCTTAATTCGAATACGGGTGCCGATAGATTTTGTATCTACTATATTTAGCTCCCAAATTGCTATTACTCTAACTGCCCTAGATCACTATTATGACGTTGAACTAGCCGACGAGAGAATAATTGGGTTAAACAATATCCTTAGGGGTTGTACATTAAACCTCTTAAACCACCCATTCAACATAGACTTAATGCCCATAGAACTTGGTAGTTTCGATGCTATAATTGGTATGGATTGGTTGGTAAAGTACCAAGCAATCATGTGTGTGCCGAGAAGATCGTTCGTATCCCATGGGGAAATGAAACATTAATTGTTCACGGTGACGGAAGCAACCAGGGACACGAGGCTCGTCTGCACATTATCTCGTACACCAAAACACAAGATAAATAGTAAAAGATGCTATCTTTTTGAAAAACGTTAAAACAAAGAGACGAAAACACGTCAGAAGACGAAAGCGACTGAGCACGTTACCAATCATCTGTGGATTTTTCTGATGTATTCCCGAGGACTTGTCCGGTTCTCCTCTGACTCGATAAGAGAATTTCCAAATCATTTGATACCTGGTGCTGCACCGTTAGCCCTGCCGCCTTAAACGATTGGCACCTTCTAAAATGAAAGAGTTGTCGGAGCAACTGAAAGAACTATCTAAAAAAGGCTTTATAAGACCTAGTTCCTCACCTTGGGGAGCTCCGGTCTTGTTTGTCAAGAAGAAGGACGGATCGTTTCGAATGTGCATTGATTATCGGGAATTGAATAAACTGACGGTGAAGAACCGTTATCCGCTCCTAAGAATTGATGATTTATTTGATCAGCTTCAAGGGTCGAGTGTCTACTCGAAGATCGACCTAAGGTCGGGTTATCACCAACTGAGGGTTTGAGAAGAAGACATTCCAAAGACCGCTTTCAGAACCCGTACGCCATTATGAATTTCAAGTTATGTCCATTTGGTTTTGACAAACGCACCTGCCGTATTCATGGACCTTATGAATCGGGTGTGCAAACCATATTTGGATAAATTCGTATTGCTTTATTAGATGATATATTATGATATATTCAAGAATAAAGCAAGAACCACTAAGAGAACCTTAAGTTAATCTTATAATTGCTTAAGAAAGCGGAGGAGTATGCCAAAATTTTTATTCAAATGTGAATTGGATTCCTAAAGTACAGTTCCCATGTGCCATGACGTCACTTCTCTAACATTTGAACAGATTTTCATTATTTTCATATTGGGCCTTAAGCACTTCATTTTGGGTTATAGATAGTTTGGGTTGGCCCGACCCATAAAATGGGTTATGGGCTAGCCCAATAAGCAACAAAGGCACCGTTGGACTCGTAATCTTGCACTCTTTCCAATGGCATGCTCGGGAAATTTTCACGACTTCATCTTGATCTTGAATATTAAGCACTCTTAATCGAAATGAACCCGAAATACCTGTTTTTGCTTTGTTTTCAATCCATAGTACCTGCAAGACATAAAAATACCAAACAAACATATTTTCAATATAATTAAGCATATTTTAGTATTTTAAGTCCAATTAATAGTGTTTTATGGGGTACAAAAGATGTGTGTTTTAGCGCACATCATGCCTACACTTCACAGATAACCACGAAGGATTGATGACCCTAGACACCGTATCCTGAAGACTTAATATATCGTATCGAAGGTCAAACACTAGGGGATTCTAAAAGATATCAACCTTGGTCCTTACTCCAAGAAATCCCCAATACGTCGCATCCCACATCGCCCGATACGGTGTATCGACCTTTTTCCAGACTCTATAAATACAACACCCTAAACTCAGTTTTAGGTATGCTAGTGAAGCCCTAAACCACCAAGTCGACTATCAGACGAATAGAAAAGCACAAAAGGTCAGAAAAGAGCCTCAAGATCATAGGAAAACTGTTGTAATCTCCGCACAACCAAATACGCGTTCGGTTAAGGTTTCTTTATTTTAATCATTCATAAATGTAAAACCGTGGTATATTTGTAAAAGATTGTCGCTGATACCTAGGTAACAGCCACGATTATGAAGGTTTGTTTATATCGATTGCTTAATTTATACATTGATATGAAATAAGTTTAACAATTTATACTTGTTTACTGTGCTTTTGTATAGCGACCTATCATCAACTGGTTCTAGTCCTAGCATATTTAATGTATTGTGCAAAGCGTCTGGGATGGTTGTGGTGGGAGGGCGTAGGCTAAGAGTCCGGGATAGCTCTATAAATGGCAAAGAATTATATAACTAGAATCATAGCGTATTGACCCTTTTCCAGACTCTATAAATACAACACCCTAAACTCAGTTTTAGGTATGCTAGTGAAGCCCTAAACCACCAAGTCGACTATCAGACGAATAGAAAAGCATAAAAGGTCAGAAAAGAGCCTCAAGATCATAGGAAAACGGTTGTAATCTTCGCACAACCAAATACGCGTTCGGTTAAGGTTTCTTTATTTTAATCATTCATAAATGAAATCGTGTATATTTTTACAATGATTGTCATGTTTATGAAGGTTTAATTTTTGGTTTGTTTATATCGATTGCTTAATTTATCATTGATTGTTGATTATGTTTATCAATTTATACTTGTTTACGTGCTTTTGTATGCGACCTATCATTCAACTGGGTCTAGTCCTACATATTTAATGCGTTGCAACTTCGGTGTTGTGTGGGCGTAGGCTAAGAGTCTGGGATAGCTCTCTATATAGCAATTTATATATCTAGAATCATAGAATCACAAATAAATGACCTCTCCTTGCCAGTGGTTTCGTAAACAAGTTGGACTAGCAAGTGTCTCTAGGATCAACAAATGACGTTCTAATTCTATTGGTTAGCACTCGGATAGAGTGGACTACTAGTATATAAATTATCGTTAAGCAGTTAGTGGGTAAAGTCTCGATGAGCTAGGGTTTAGTAAGAGCAGCATTACTTAAATCCCAAGATAGATTATAATCAACAAAAGGTTGCTTTATGCGGATGCATTTAATTGTGACAGAATTAGCTTGTCTAGGTTTTAGGAAGAAGTACCGCCTAAATCTAGGAATGATATACCACTTCGAGATAAGACACTCATTGCACTAAATAAACAAACCTGCATTTTACTGGATTATTCATGGTTGATATGTTTTCCTTACATTAGTGTTTGATCGCTCCTCTATCGTTTGATCATATTCTTGTGTGTGTTTATCGCTTTACTTGTCATCAAAACCCTAGGTTAGATAACCCAAAACTGTGCCAGTATCTCAGACTGAAAACCCCCTTATCCGTTAACTTTTAGGTTAACTAAGGTATATCATAGATTAGATTAATTTAGTACTAACTTAGATAATTAAAATACTTATAATTAAGAATTAACGCTCTCGATCTTAGTGATCGACACCCTACTTACCAACGAAGCTACATATGATCGGGTATACTGCCCGTTAGAGTGTTGTTTTTAGGTATAGTCGGCATAAAATAAATAGTAAAACTTGATAACAAATAATACCTACGCACAATGACACATCAGAGATTCACCCTGATGTTGTTAGAACATCAAGATGTCATTTCGGAGTTAGCAATCCTTCCCGGTGGAAAGAATTAAGCAAGGAAACGAGTTGTAAGATCCTTCCATGTACAGATGGATCCTGCTGGAAGACGTTCAATCCAATTCTTAGCTTGATCACAAAGGGAAAATTAAAATAAATGCAAGCGCGTCCTTTCCCTATTTGCAACATCAAGGTCAAGTAAGTCCACAAGTTTTAGAAAATCCTTAAGATGTTGGTTTGGATCCTCGGACCGAAGTTCGTGGAAAGAGCATCTGTTTTGCACCAATCGGATGGTGTCGGATCGCAGAGGCATCGCATTGTTCCAATTAGAGAGCTTAATGGTTTTCGATAGCCCTCGTGGCTAGGTCTAGAGTAATCTCCAAGAGTACGGATAGGATTTTTGTTTTCTATGAAGGTCAATGAAAAAGGTATACGAAACAAATAACACAAAGAAAAGATAGACTAAAGAAAGCTAATATACAGAAATTAAAATCTCACTTGATAGGAATCAAGCGAGTAGACCTAAGATAGATAGAGTCCGAACCCATACTATTCCCCGATAGCGGCACCAAAAACTTAATACGGTCGTTGTAAACACACCAGGTTTTACAACTCCCTAGGCAGAGTACCTAACCGTTGTAGTGTAATATAGGCAAGACTCGGGGGTTGTTATCGTTCTCTAGGGGAATAGCGTCTGAAGGGTCAAACTAAACCTAACTAAGATCTAAGGGGTTGAGAGAAGATTATTTTTATATTTTTATGTTTTTATAAAAGTAATTAAAATTCAGGTTTTAGAGGTGGGTTTTAATAAAACTAATTAAACTAATAATTAAATTAAACTAATTTTGGTGGAAACTTATATGGTAAATGAACGTATTTACTTAATCATGCATTACTCCTTAGTTTGCTTCTCCTAATCCTATTGCTTTGTCACACTTGTGATGATCTTTGTAAGTATTTCCTAGGTCATGAACAGATTACACGGATCCGCCGTCTATATGATATTCCGTTAAGGCAAAACATAGATAAGGTAGTATGAAGACTATTACAAGGCCCCTAAGAGTACATTAGATGCATTAAAACATTTAAGAGGGATCAACCATATTAGGGGTAAGGTAATATGAAGACTGTTACCGATGATATCCTTTCTACACACTCGCGTTTCCCTAGACGTCTATGCTAAGGTAATATTTTATAGCTAGTTTTCTAGATCTTAACGCGCACATCCATCACAAGAAGAAATATTAAAAGGATCTATAAACTAAGTTTCATGCAATCATAAGTAAATACTAATGGATCTAGCCTAGCATGTTAAAGAGAAGCGAAGAACAAGAATCAATCAAACAACACATGGACATATTGAAAGATTGAAGGATAAATGACTTCACTTGCTTAAAACCTGTGTTTAAGGCTTATACAAAAGAGTTTTTAATCCCTAAGAACGGCCTAAAAGTTGCTAAAATCGAACTATAATGTTTAGGGTTCGTCTCTCAAAAGTTGCGCACTAAAACCTTAAAAATGTAGGTATATATATATAGTAATTAAATCGCGACGACGTCGCCAAAATCCTGATGACGTCACTTCGCCGAATCTTCTTAGGGTTTCTTTGAGGTGGTTACATTCTGACGCCGTCACATCAATCTTGACGTCGTCGCTTGTAAGTTCTGACGGCGTCGCTAGGAATTACGACGCCGTCTCCAGGCACTTTACACGCATTATTGAAACCACTTCGTGTAAAGTTGTAATCTTGTCCCGTTTCTTCCTAATTGAGTCCAAGTCACGTGTATTTTCTCCAAATGCTTCCCAAATGCTAAAAACACAAAAAGTAACGATTAAGCACATATTTTATGCATATTTGCATGATTAGGGGGTTAAATGACCCCGAAAAAGTGTATAAAATGACACCTCCTCACATATCTTTTTCCCGCATTGTAAACCTTCTAGAATAAATGGGCTTTTCTACGTAGACAATGGCAATATCGGAGGCATTTAACTTAATTTTCAAAGATAATTCATAGTACAACCAATTAGACCTCGTAATTAAAAGCACGAAAAATATATATTAGCACCTCGCATAAGTGTTTGGATTCTCTCCTTCTCTCGGGTATGAATCATAACAATATAGGAAATGAAAAATCAACACTCATTACCTATCGTAGCATACAAATTATCATAGGCTTGGTAAAGGATCAAAAAACCTCCACCGCAACGGTGTAAGCACCTAGAAATTACTATCAAAGAGGTCCTTCAAGGGTTTTTATGTTAATGAGAGTAAGCTAAATGGAAACCAGATTTGAATGGGGATATATTATTGGTGTATTGGGGTGTGGTGATTAATTAATACGGAGGAAGAATACATGTAAAGTGCTTTTAGCTAGCCAAGATATACAAACTTTACAACTATCTTGATATATACATGAACATAAGCAAAATGGCAGCTCGTACATTTTTTTCTCTTTTTTATATACATTTTTTCGATTCTTTTTCTCTTTTTTTATATACATTTTTTGTACACTTTTACCTTGCCATTTGTTGAAACATAATATTACATGAATTGAGGTTTATAATTGCACCCATACACTTGAGTTTTAGAACTCATAATTATGAACTAACTAATAAACCTAATTAAGAGGATCAAAATAACATGGAGCGTATTATGCGCATATGGGGGTAATAATTTGACTTTCTTCCCCATCTCTTCATAAAATAAAAACTACCATGAATCCTAATAGTCCCAAAACTTTATACACTAATCACAAGACTCTACTTAGCAACCATGTACTCAAGTAATAATTAAACAAGGGTTTATAACAATAATGTACTAAAAAGAGTACATACAAAAGGCTAAGGCGATTTGGGTGTAACAATGGGTTAAAGGTGTAAACAATGCTCTTCATTAATAATCTGGAATCCACCAAAAAATTACGAGAATGGCGAAAGGATAGGCTCGAAAGGGTGTACCAGGGGTATCTTGCACTAAAAATAAGTGCGAAGTAAGGGTGTGGGGATAGTTATATGATCGGGAAGACCATCATAACAAATACAGGTTTAAAACATAGGTTAATCCTAGTGCCTCTTGTCATTTAGCAAATCCTAATCACACAAGTGCGATCTCACTAGCGGTCTCGGGATGAATCACAAAAACAAGTTCTAGAATTTAATACACTACCGGTACACTCTGATATAGTTTTAACCAATACCAATGCTCTAGAAAAGGTGACAAATGGAACTACTTAGTCCTTAACTCAAGAAAGCTAAAGGTAAAACTATCTTAGGTATGAAAAATGGATACCTGAATTCCTAAAAATCTAGGGGCAAACCTCATATTTTTTGGGTGGAATTTTTGAAGTGGTAAGGTTTTTGTGCTATTCATATATTTCCTATAAATGAGACGTTAATAATACTCTGTTTTCATTGGTATGTGCCATAAAAAAATTTAAATTTAGGTCAAAATTACCTTCTACGCTATGTTTTAGTATATTACACACATTAAAAGGACAAAGCAAATGCAATTAAAGGAATAGTTTCTAAGACTTATTTCCCCCTACACTTATTTTGAACATTGTCTCCAATGTTCTTAAAAGTACCCGGATAAACGAATAAAGGGAAAGAAAAAGGGAAAAGAAACTAGTACTCCCTTGGTTTTGCTTAATAATGGAGAAGAAACAAATGATAAGCTGGTTAATTCGTCATCCAAGAATTGTCCATATGAAACTCCTAAGAACTCCAAAGCTTCTTCTTATCAAATATAACCTGCAAATCAAAGACAAAAACCAATACACCTAGCTTAAAATCGGCAGGAGGATAATAAACAATGATATGATTAGGGTTTTAACACTATGAAAACAATAAAGATAGGATAATTGTGCTAGACGAAATCATGGTTTTCTATAAGTTTTAGGAAAATTACAAATTATGGAAGTTAAACAAAATTAATTTTTCAAAAATAATAAAAAAAATCAAATTTTCACAAGTCTATAGACTGACGCTGACGCCGTCCTAGACAACTGTGAAAAATTCACATTCGTGTTATCTTGAAAAAAATTTCCCACACTGCAATCCTATTATATTTCCTTCTATAAAATTACTGCATAAACCATGAAAATTATTATCCGCACAGAACATATGACACAACAAACCTGACACAAGACACACAAACACTCCTAATATGCGGTGAAAATAAAAATATGGGTTGCCTCCCAAAAAGTAATTATCTTATAACGAGTTCTTGTAGATAGAAACTCGAGTCACACTCCATACAGACACCTCTTCAACACAAGTTTAGTTTGATTATTCGGATCCAAGCACTAAACTTCCATATAGAACTCTAAATAAACTTGGTCATTACGTAGCTCTTCTCTTGTCCTCCTCGTTCCTAAAGTAGACTGCTTTTGTGTGCTCTTTTTCCAAATCTGATAGTGAATTATATTGCTCTATCTATTGGCATCATTAAAGGGCAATCTCATCGTCCCCGATTGTAAAATTCACTACTCCTATCGATGAATCATGAGTCATGTTAGATACTTTCACAAAAGTTATTTCTAGCACTTCTTGCAACAGCCTAGGGTCTATGATTGAACTAATATTATCAACAATCATTAAGTACAAAAAGACATAAAAGAAAGTTTCTACGAAGTAGCATCCCCACTAATTCTTCCAGTGAAGTAACAATATACCCCGAATACCTTCAGGATCTTCCCTAGGTTCAAGCTTGTTTTCCACATAATCCATTGTAGTACTACTATTCATGACATTTATAGAATTAAAAGATCTATGTAGGCTTTCTTCGATGTGTAATGTCCAATGTAGCATGGTATTTTAAGGTATAAGGACTTCCTCTATAATAAGGCAACGGGCATACATTAGTACTTAAGAAAGCTAAAGCGCTGTCCCTATTTAGAAAAGCTGTCAAAAGTACTCTACTCCTAACTCCTCTTTTATTACTTCATTTTCGTTAACTTCTAACTCCTCTTCACTTGAATCATCGTACTTTTTAATTAATTCAACAAACATCATGTCTCCATCATTTTCTTTTGTACAGCCGAATTGTGTATTAGATGATGGGGGGACTAAGTTTAAGATTCAAGGACGAATTAAGCTTCGGACTTTTTAGTGATTAATTGAAATTTGATAGAGCAGGGTGTGATGGTGGGTTAATGATGAAGTATTCGGGTCGTCCTTATTCATCCCCCTTTTTTATCTCTAGACCCTCATTTAAGTCCTCACTTTAAGACAAATGTCTCATGATCGTATGCCTTATTGTCCATTTCACGATCACTGTTCCCTAGGCGCATCATTTTTACTTAAAAAAAGTGATTGTGTTGATTAAATTAATGAGTTTGGGTAGAAGATGATTTTCCTAAAATTGGTTGGAGTTTATAATATAGAGAGATAAAAATTGGATATGGCATTTAATTCCCATGCTTGGAGATGTCCTCATTTTCATTGACCGTAAATGTTTTTAAATCGAGGTTGGTCCCTTTTGTAGCTTTATTATTTTGTTTTAAAAGATAATTTAAAAGCATGATCAATTAAGGGACGGAATAAGCTTTGGGTGTCTTCCATGGGTAAGAATGAGCAGACAACCTAGAGATATAGAGTGAACATCCAGTTTACGGTTCCCTCTTTACCGTTAACATAGAGGAGTGTTCTCGTCATTCGATCATTGATGACCTTCAAGAATGTGTCAATTTTATTGGTCATCTCGCCTTGTTGTTGTTTGAAATCGGCTTTAAACTTAGACAATCTAGTGTCTTGAGATGCCATAAAACTAGACACAAACACTTCGAGATTTGATTAACTATTAAAATTTTGAGGGTTGTTGAATGGGCGGTTCGGGAACAAACCATAGGACTGAAAAAGATTAGGTGGGTTTGAAAAATTGTTTTGAGAATTTTGAGGTTGTCTCCACCTAAGGTTTGGGTGACTTTTCCATGACGGATTATAGGTGTCACCAAAGATTTTTTAGGCTCGGTTTAAAAGTTGTACTACTTCCTCCCACATTCCATTTGTATGGTGCAGGATGCGTATTCAACAAAAGCGTGCACGGATTTTCCAAGCAATATTGACTGTCGTGTGGCCACTCCAAATCATACATGAAGAAGCCAATATTGTTCACTTGATCGGGTGGGTTAAGAGCAAGATGAGCTTCCATCAAGCGTTGGACTTGATTTTTAAACTTAATGAGACGATGGCTAGATGTACTCGGGGCATTTTGAGGCAAAGAGATTGCCTTGACCGGTTTAGCGAAATCTCTTGGGTCATTCCAACTTTCGTTTTCATAGAGGGCTAGGTCCTCTAATAGTTCCCATGATTCTTTGGCGTCACATAGCTTACCATCAGTGGACTGATCGATGGTTCGCCTTATGGCGGGATTGACATGGTCAAAAAAAATTTGGATTTGAAGTCAAAGATCAATGCCATGATGAGGGACTTTTTGGAGTAAGTCCTTGAAAACGAGTCATCTTTCAGAAAGAGACTCGCCCTGAAGTTTTTGGAATCAAGATGTCATTCTGGATTTAGCAATCCTTCCCTGTGGTAAAAATTGAGCAAGGAAACGAGTAGTAAGATCCTCCCAAGTGGATATGGAACCTGCTGGAAGACGTTCAAGCCAATTGATGGCTTGATCGCGAAGGAAAAATTGAAATAAAAGCAGGCGCGTCCTTTCCCTATTTGTAACATCAAGGTCAACTAAGTCCACAAGTTTTAGAAAATCCTTAAGATGTTGGTTTGGATCCTCGGACCAAAGTCCATGGAAAGAGCATCCGTTTTGCACCAACCGGATCGTGTCGGATTGTAGAGGTACCACATTGTTCCCATCAGGGAGCTCAATGGTGTTTCGATAGCCCTCGTAGCTAGGTCTGGAAGAGTACGGATAGGATTTTCCTTTTCCATAAAGGTTAACAAAAAATATTTACAAAACAAATGATACAAAGAAAAGATAGACTAGAGAAAGCTAACTGGCAAAAATTAAAATCTCACTTGATAGGAATCAAGCAAGTAGACCTAAGATAGATAGAATCTGAAACCTATACTATTCCCCGGCAGCGGCGCCAAAAACTTGATGCTGTCATTGTAAACGCAACAGGTTTTACAACTCCCTAACTCAGGGTTGTTATCATTCTATAGGAGAATAGCGTCTGAAGGGTCGAACTAAACCTAACTAAGATCTAAGAGGTTGGGAGAAGATTATTTTTGTATTTTTATGTTTTTATGAAAGCAATTAAAATTCAGATTTTGAGAGGTGGGTTTTAACTTAAACTAATTAAACTAATAATTAAACTAAACTAATTTTGGTGGAAACTTATATGGTAAACAAACGTATTTACTTAATCATGCATTACTCCTTAGTTTGCTTCTCCTAATCCTATTGCTTTGTCACACTTGTGATGATCTGTGTAAGTATTTCCTAGGTCATGAACATATTACACGAATCCGTCGTCTATGTAATATTCCGTTAAGGCAACGCACAGGTAAGGTAGTATGAAGACTATTACAAGGCCCCTAAGAGTACATTACATGCATTAAAACACTTAAGAGGGATCAACCATATTAGGGGTAAGGTAGTATGAAGACTGTTACCGATGGTATCCTTTCTACACACTCGCGTTTCCCTAGACGTCTATGCTAATGTAATATTTTATAGCTAGTTTTCTAGAGCCTAACGCGCACATCCATCACAAGAAGCAATATTAAAAGGATCTACAAACTAAGTTTCATGCAATCATAAGTAAATACTAATGGATCTAGCCTAGCATGTTAAAGAGAAGCGAAGAACAAGAATCAATCAAACAACACATAGACATATTGAAAGATTAAAGGATAAATGACTTCACTTGATTAAAACATGTGTTTAAGGCTGATACAAGAGGGTTTTTAAGCCCTAAGAATGGCCTAAAAGCTGCTACACTCGAACTATAATGTTTAGGGTTCGTCTCCCAAAAGTTGCACACTAAAACCCTAAAAACGTAGGTATATATATAGGAATTGAATCGCGACGGCGTCGCCAAAATCCTGACGCCGTCGCTTCGCCGAATCTTCTTAGGGTTTCTTTGAGGCGGTTACATTCTGACGCCGTCACATAACTCTTGACGCCGTCGCTTGTAAGTTCTGACGGCGTCGCTAGGAATTACGACGCCGTCTCCAGGCACTTTACACGCATTATTGAAACCACTTCGTGTAAAGTTGTAATCTTGTCCCGTTTCTTCCTAATTGAGTCCAAGTCACGTGTATTTTCTCCAAATGCTTCCCAAATGCTAAAAACACAAAAAGTAACGATTAAGCACATATTTTATGCATATTTGCATGATTAGGGGGTTAAATGACCCCGAAAAAGTGTATAAAATGACACCTCCTCACATATCTTTTTCCCGCATTGTAAACCTTCTAGAATAGAAACATTTCATTTTAGCTTCTGAGAGGAGATCGACATCATTCAGCTTGGCATTGCCAACCAAGCTTAACTGAAGCTCTTGCTAAGGACTTTTTCAGTTTCTGAACCGCCACATAAACTGAAGTGAAGATACTACTTGATCTTTTAAGTGCCTGAAGAACTAAAGCTGAACTGTCTTCAGCTAGTCTTGACTTAGGGTATTTTATGTTTAAATCTACTAAGAGACTGAAGGGCACTGAACTGCCCCAACATAATGCATTTATAATAAAATGTCATGCTGAATTATGTATAATACCACCTATTTTCTGCCATAATGTACTTAAAAATCAAATGCAATACTACAACATGCAATACTACTGTTCATATAGAGCCAAGGTTTAAGTCGAAGTATCCAATTAAAAGTAGATACTTATCACAACTCCGATACCAACTTGAAACGCCCATAAAACTTTTTTTTATTTTTAAATTAACATTGTATAGTCGTACACTTCCTTTGGTGTATACTTCGTATACACATGCACAACGAACTGTCTGTTTCTACTATTTTTTGCATTTAACCAAATCCGCAAAACTTAAAACTGAACATACATCTAGAAAACCATTTCATACATGTAACTAATAGAACATAAGAGTTATAAGCATCCTTGTACCTATATAATTTTAAAATGGGTAAAAAATGCATTATTCCAAACACTCTTTAACATAAATACAACACCATGTTCTAGACACTAACTTCAAATTCTATATTTTTACTTTGACACAACTTAACAAGACATAAAAGAGGTGTTCTAGTCATATCAAGAGAGGGTTAGAGAAAATGCTTGATACCATTTGACCACCACAACTAGCTAACCTATTGTTTCCTTTCCTTTAAGCTTGACGTCTTTATGGTTACTAATAAAACATAAAATGGAGTAACGGTAAACATAAAGCTTAGTGAGTAAACGAGCGTAAACTGAAAACATGAAGAAATAAACATGTACTAGTGTTGCTTTCGTCAAACATGAGTTGTAACATGAGCGTGAGTGCCAAATAAGCATATCTACTCCACCTAGGATTTCATGAGTACTCTACTCCGCCTGGATTCATAAGTATTTTTTTTTCATTTTCACTAAGCACATATCCACTAAGGATTATAAATGTTACTCGAGCTCGGGTACTCCACATAGGACACCATGGGTTCCATTTACATAACATAAATGCCACTTAAACATGGGTACTCCACACAGAACGTTATGAGTTCCATTTACGGAACATAAGTGCTGTTTAAGAACAAGTACTCCACATAGGACATCATGAACATAATTAAGTGACATAAAACATGGGATATGACCTCATGTCAAAGTTAAACATGATATAATGACCAACATTGTAAACATGAACACTTGTCATGGTAGTATGATTACTTGGGTCAACATAATGACTTAACATGATATTATCACCACTCAGTCCACATGATTACGTGACATCCTTATCTTATAAAAGATCCAGTTTTTATGCATTCAATATGATGTATTAAAGAGTCAGTATTTACCATTCTTATTCATGATTAGCCTCTACATGTGCCCTACCTCCGACTGGTTTAGCCCGACCCACACACGGTGCCCTTCTTATTGAAGCTAAGCAAGTGTTTATCTTAATATAGGTTGTATTAATGATTCAAAAACCAGTTTTGCATTTCTAAACTGCGTCAGTTCATTTCCAAGAACCCATGAAATGTAATAAGTTAGTTACAAAACCTTCAATTGCACAGAATACGAATCCATCATTCATTAACATCAGCTTCTTACGCTTCTCCCAAATCTTTACACATATATATACCCGGATTTTCTTAAAGCTCTGTGTGGGTTTTAAGGTAGCCCTTCTTTCTATAAACTTTGTGTGGGTTTTGAGGTTTTTGATTTCAATATTGTAGCACCCCCAAAAATGTGTCGCAACGGAAATATGTCCGGGGGCGGGTTACTTCATAATACAACAGCACAAGATACAGATAAACGACCTCATAAATTAAGTCGTATGAAAAGTAATCTCGTTGATTTTCTTGAAATTGATATAACATTTGTCCCATAATTGCATCACAATGAAAATCTTGAAAGTAACACGACGAGATTTGTTTGTAGAAATGTAGTATAAATCCATGAATGTAATCTTGTATAGTCTAGACTCCAATGCACATCAAGTAAGCCAGGCATCTAATCCACCTGAGAAAAACATGCTTAAAAGTGTCAACATAAAGTTGGTGAGTTCATAGGTTTTATAAGTATAAATGTTGAAATCAAAGATTTGCAAGCGTGTATGACCATTTAAATCCTTATAATAATCACAAAAATATATGAATAGATGTTGGATCAAAGATTTGAAAGTGGATGACATGTAACACGTACAATAGTCACAAATTGTAATTTCGACTGCACTAATGAAAATAATGGACATTGCAGCATGAAAGAGTTAACAGGATGCCCCTACATGCACAGGACTAGCCCCCGCGATTTGAATTAATGTTTGTACGCGGGATGCCTATCTGCACACAAACCCAGCAATTGAACTATTTGGCTCATACCGGATGCCCTATCTAGGACACCCGAGCATTGAATTAATGTGCTCATACCAGATGCCCTATCTGGCACACCCGAGCATTGAAATAATGTGCTCATACCGGATGCCCTATCTGGCACACCCGAGCATTGAAATAATATGCTCATACCGGATGCCCTATCTGGCACACCCGAGCATTGAAATAATGTGCTCATACCGGATGCCCTATCTGGCACACCCGAGCATTGAAATAATGTGCTCATACCGGATGCCCTATCTGGCACACCCGAGCATTGAAATAATGTGCTCATACCGGATGCCCTATCTGGCACACCCGAGCATTGAAATAATGGACATATAAACGAGTTTGTAAATGCGTATGTAAACGAGTTTGTAAGTACGTTGTGAAAACAAGTATGTAAACAGCTTAGTAAAGAGTATGTAAACAGTTTTGTATATGAGTATGTAACCAAGTTACGAAATCAAGTATGCAATCAAGTATGTAAAAGAGATTGTAAATGAATGTGTAAACAAGTTGTAACGAGCATGTATTCTCCCCCGAGATTTGTAAAGTAAATCTTAAACAAGTGAAAGAGGGGCTATAAACTCACCTCGATGTTGTAGAAGATTGGCAGAAATGCACATATTAAGCACATCACAAACGGAAACCAGAACGGCTCGACCAAGAAGTTGCGGTTTATCTTAACGGCTATGACCCACTAGCCTAGGATAATGCATTTGGGTTTTCCAATGGATAGTCGCATCAACGCGACACGTTGATAGAAGCTTTAGATTGCAAGTTGTAATGGTTTGGTGGTTGGTTAAATAAAACAAATCAAGAAGTATATATAATTCATAGGGTGAATCATATAGAAAAGTATGTAATATATTCCGTATATATTACATATGAAAAATAAACAATTATATAACTCATATGGTGAATTATATAATAAGACAAATAATCAAATAAATAATTTGAAGTATATAATACTTTGCAAGTGTTATTTAAGAAACGTGAGTAAATAATTAAACAAAATAATTCGACACGTTTTAGGAAATCACCACTTAAATAAATAAAAAGTTCTTGCATAAAAGTAAACGTACGTTTTAAAGTTACAAATTATGTTAAACGATGCTTGTAAAGTTTTTACAAAAGTTATGATGTTATCTTCTAGTCGAAAATTATAAAATATAAAATAATATTTTATAAATTAGCATTTCGTTTCCTCGATGGGATGTGGCTAAAATAGTTGTCCCATTTATAAAAGTATAGAAATTTATAGAAATTTTGGCATGACTTATTTGTTTATACAACGTTTCTCATTTTTAAAAAACTCAATGTTTTCCCTTAATCAATAAATGTTACAAACCTCATCTTGTTTCAATATGTATCTAAATGGGACCAAATAAGAACTAAAATAAGCAAACCAAACATACTTTAAACAAAGAACCAATCGCACCCTATGTTGGCTTTTAAACCAATAACCAAACACCCCCGCTGGTAGCAAACCAGCGAACCAAACACCCTTAGGTGTAAACTGTTAAACCAAACGCACCCCTTGGGTGTTAACTACTAAACCAAACAACCCCTCGGCTGTTAAACCCGTATCCCAAACGCCCTATATGGGCAGTTTACTCAATATCCAAACGCACCCTTAATCTTATAAAACACAAAAATCAAATAACAAATATCACATTTTATTTAACCAATTAATCCACCATTAGGTCCGGTTTTAATATATACGAAATCTTTTATTATGTTATTTAACGGATTACACCCAACCAACCATAAATCCTATATGTGCCCACACTTTAAACTAAGATAACCCTAATCCAAACACACCCTACTTTGCTGATTCGCAGCCAACCAAACGCACCCTACTTGGCTGTTTCGCAGCCACCCTTACGCACCCTATGTGGGTCGTTTTTAAGACCAAACGAACCCTCATGGTGTTGGCTGGGTGGATATGATGATGGTGTCGATGTGATGGTGGTGGTGGTGGGCGGATATGGAGGTGACGTTGATGATAAGGTAGTTGTCGTAGAGGTAGTGGTGTGGCAGTAGAGATGATGTTGATGGTGAGGTGATCATGGTGGTGATGATGGAGATCGGCTGGTGGTGGCGATGGTGTGGTGGGATGAAGAACGTGGTCACAATGTGATATGGTTGCTGTGTGGCGATGATTGTAAATCGTTGTGGGGATATGTAGATCGCAATCGTAGGGTGGGTAACCGAGAGTGTGGCAGCCATGATGATCTCGGCGCGGTGGCCGTAACCCATCGAGACGGCGCCGGAAATTGTGTAGAGAGGGGAGAAGTTTGTATGTGTGTTTAGGTTAGCAAAAGTGGAAGTAGATAACCTCTAATAAGTTGTATATATAATGGAAACTTGAAAAATAATGTGACAAGTGTACCATAGTATGGGGGGTTTCGGGTAACTGTTGATCCCACGCCTTGATCGATTCTTTATGATATAAAGAGTTTGTTACCTTGGAAGAATCCAAAATAACAAAGATTGAGACTTTGTGTATATACCAAAGTGTATGCGGAATCTACACTTTGATACTCTAGAGAAATTTATAAATGAAATAGTGAAGATCACACTCAAACAATAAACACAAAACTCATTGCTTCAATATTATAAATAATACGAGTACTCTTTAAGTACTGGGGTTACACAACCTTGAAGCTATTACAAAACACTCTTAGTGTATCTCTGAAAGTTCTATCTATCACTACTCTAGGGATCTCCTTTTATAGAAATACAAGGAGCCCTTTACAATATATCTGCCTATCTATTAGGAACAGTTACAATTTAAAACTAAATATTCCGAAATGCTCTCCATCCGTTCTTATCTTTAGTTCATCGGCTTTGACCATTTAGCAGTACAAACTTCTTCAACTAGCAGTATTAAGTTTCCTTGGCAGTACTAACTTTGTGCTGGCAGTACTAACTCCTTTAGTACTGTTGGCAGTATTAAGTCATATGAAGATTTATTCCTAACAATCCTCCCCTAAACTTGTGATTGTTCTTCTAATCAACAAGTTTCTTCTGAATAAAATCTTCTATTCTTCCATCTACTGCGATGATTCTTTTCAAACACTTTTTCATTTCTGCATTGAAGCTCTTATGAATCTAAGGAGTTCAAAAGCTTGGGAACTTTCATGATCTACCTCCAATCTTCTACTTAACATCTTTGACAACATCTCTTGGCTCAAGGGATACTTCTTTTCTGTCAACATATGGATCGCCAATCCATTGTCCATCAACAAAATATGAATACCACTGAAAATCGACAATAATCGTCATCTCAAAAGATTGTATTCATGTTGGTCTTTCCAAATCTCATCATCCTTATCAGGCTCAAACAAGGTATGTAAATCTCCCCAAAGCATAAGATCAAAACCTTCTGGTGCTGAAGAACTGTATCTCTCCTTAACTAACCTGAACAATTGTTCTACATCCATTCTGTCAAAATCTTCAAGCATTTCACTTAGTATCTTATAATTCTTTGAGCTTCCATCACCCCTGAAAACTTGATAGTACATGAACGTCTCTGTCAACACAACTGTCTTCCCAATCTACAATATGAAAACCTTTGTTATAAAGATTCAATCTCTATGGGAGCTTCTTCTCTTGGTACTATATCCAGAAATCTCTTGAGTTTATCTTTGTCAGCATCTTCTTCTAGCTTTTGTCTTTTCCTTGTAGTTTTTCTAGGAATAGACTTTTTTCTCTTTGCTGCTGGTTCTTTCACAACTTCATCCTTCCTCTTGTGCAATAGCCCTTCTCCACAGTCTTTTCAGAAGACCTTTCTTTTCAGAGACTTTTTGCTTCTTAACTTCTTTCTCTCATCAATAGGCAAAAGTTTTTGATTAATCCCAAAGCTTTCAAAAATAGGCCTAATTCATTGTAAGACATCCCCTTGAAGACAGTGATCTTAAAATTTCCGTGGTTCTTCATAATACTTTGATATGTTCCTTCTAGCTTGGGCAATTGACTTAGGCTTCATTTTGAGAGAATGATATCTAAGGACTGAAGGATCATTCCAGTCAATCTTCTTTGTAGACTCAGCTTCATCCATAGCTCTTTTCCTTTCTTCTTCATCCCACTGTCTAGCAATCTCTGCATCTCTAGCAATTTGAGCTCTTTGTTCCTCCTGCATTTGTTCTTCAAGTCTAATTGCTTCAGCATAACTTAACTGTTCTTGTTCAAGATCCTTCTTAGACTTCTTCTTAGGCTCTTCTTCAATCAAGATGGCTTTTCCTTTGTCTTTTCTTGATCTTTTCTCAGCACTTCTTCTTGAGTATGTAACAGTTCCTCCAGCAGTACTAAGAGTTGCCTCAGCAGTACTAACTGTTGGAACTTCTTCTCTAGCAGTACTTTTCTTCAAGCCAGCAGTACTAACCTCATCACTTGCTTTCCCACTTCCCTCTTGATCTTGGATGAGTTCTGTTGGAGTCACTTCTTGAACAAATAATTCAGTGTCATTGCTTGCTTTTTCATGAACTCCTTCATCATCTTGAACCCCTTCAGTAGAGAACTTCCTCCCCTGTTTGGAAGAATCATCTTCACCAATCTCAGTATCTGAAAGAACAAACCTAGAATGTCTCCTTGCTTTCCCAACCTTTAACTGAGCCTCTAGTTTCTTGACCCTTAGAATGAGCTTAGTATAGGCAGAGCTGTAGGTTTTCTTTGTCTTTGTCAAATCAGCCTCTAGAACTCCAACCCTGTCAGAAAGTGTGTTAATCAAATTCATCAATTCTTGTAGTTTCAAACTACCCTCATCACTTCCATGTGAGTGAACAGCATGGAGAGGTGAGTCATGGGGTGTAGGAGGATGGTATTCTGAGCCAGGTTGTGTTGGGGAAGGTTGTGTAGGTGAGGGTTGAGTAGGAGATGGTTGAGGTGATGGTTGAGTAGGTGTAGGTTCAGGGGAAGATATGCTGTTGGAAGGTGAAGCTGAGGGTGTAGGAACAGCTAACATATTTGGAAATAAGGCAACCTCCTGTCCTGAAAAACCCTTTGTGATCCTCTTCATATTGCTAAAAACCTTCATGGTTAGTGAGGGAACAGAATAAACTCTTGTGTGTTGTTGAAGCTTGTGTCTCTGCATGTCTAGGCATAGTTGTACAAACCTAGGGTACATCAAAAACTTATGGGGACTAGATATGTTAGACACCATGTGGTCAAAGATCATCCTAGAAAAATTGAACTTTCTATTTGTGGCTAAACAAATGACAGCAGCTGCAATATTACTACTAAACTGCTCCCAAGCAGTCTTCTTAGGGCTTAAACAGTGAAGAATATTATGTATAAGAAACCTCCATTGAGGTGAAAATGCACCTTTTTGAAAGGTTAACTTATCTGAGTCAGTAGCATAGCCCATAAGCGCCAGTTGAGCAAATATCTCTGTAGTTGGAAGAGAGGTAATTCCATCTTGATCATCCAACTTGAGATGTCGCCTTAGAGAACCTTCAGAGATTGACAGTGAGTGTCCATCGATAGTAGCATGAATCTTAACGGAGCCATCATCATCAGTCACAATCTCAGCAGACCTCCAAAATTGTCTTATAAATGAGACACACACCTCTGGTTTCTTGGTAAGTGCATAATGAATATGACATCGAGTGATGAAATCAATGATTTTGCTTTATTGAAATCAACATGTGCATGGTGACCATATAGTTTTTAGTAAACTTTCAACTATCAACGGTTTTGAAAAGTCTTTACAGTAGCCGTTTGCGTATAGACTAGTCAATTCTTAATGTCTATTGAGCTTGGTGAATTGATGACCATTTGTTGTGTGGTGTAAACTACCAACACTTTAAAGAACAACAATCATGTTTCTCCCCTCAAATGTACATTATGGATTACAATCAATGTCACACTTCAGTGTAATATCTGAAACAGTTAGCTAAAAACAAGAAAAACCAAAAAGCCAAACATGGTCTGGTTAACAGTATTAAGTGTTATGCAAAAGATTTGTACCAAAGAAACCTAAACATCTCTAGCTGGTATAATTATAGTACAGTGTTAATAAACAGTTTTAATTTTAATTACAGTACTAATTAGACTAGCAGTTTAAATTACAAAACACTAAACAGTACTATTATTTAAACAAACTTTACAAAATTATATGAGATTTGGACCTTAGGGCTATTGAGCATTCAATACTTGAAACCAAGTTCTGAAAAAAATAAAAAAATAAAAAATCCTTACCATGCATCAAAACCTTTTGTAAGAAGATCAGCTACATTATGTTCGAGTATCTATTTTGCCATTTAGAATCAACTTTTTAGTATTACAAATCTATTATAAAGTGAGCCTAATCTCTTTTATGTTTTGTTTTCGAATGTTGCAACAGGATTTTCTATGATTACAAATAGTACTAGGTTATGTCAATGTAAATTAATTAGTCGTCATAAAATTGTACCCATAATCAAGCAATTGGTTTTGGATCCAGAGAACTTGTCCACAGCATTTGCAGCAGCCCTATTCAGCTTCAGTTGTAGAAGTGGAAAACACAGTTTTGTTTCTTGCATTGCCAAGAAATCAACCTATTTCCCAAAATTGACAACCTCCAGTGGTTGACTTCCTATCAAGTGTAGCTCCAGCTTGTCACATCAGTATAAGCAAACTAAATCCAAGGGAGAACTCCTTAGAATACAAAGGGACCCGAGAGTGGTTTTCCTTTGAGGTATCTAAAAATTCTTTTGACTAGCTAAAAGATGGGAATTTTTGGCGGGGGTCCCCCAACCACTTTGGGGGGCGAGAAACTTGAAAACTTGCACATGCACCACACTGCAAAACATGATTGTGGTCTAGATGCTGTGTGAAACATCAAGAATCCAATCATGGATCTATACAGATGTTCATTAAAATCATCAGCATCTGAATCTTTAACAAAGCCTTTCTAAAATCAGTGGGATTGGGAGGCAGACTTCACATCTATGTGTTGAACTTCTTTAGAATCTCATGGACATATTTATCTTGACTAATAAATATGCCTTTCTTCTTCTGTTGAACTTGCAACCCCAAAAAGAAGGTAAGTTCCCCCATGGAACTCATCTGAAACTTATCCTTCATAAGCTTCTCAAACTCTTCACAAAGCTCCTTCTTGGTAGATCCAAAGATGATGTCATCTACATAAATCTGAACAAGCAAAATATGCCCTTGATGACTTTTGATGAAAAGTGTTTGATCAATCTTTCCTCTTTGAATCCATTGTCAATAGTAAGTGGCCCAATTGTGTAATACCATGCTCTGGGGTGCTTGATGAAGTCCATAGAGTGCTTTGAAATAAAACTTTGTAGACTTTGTCAGGATGGTCAGGGTCTTCAAACCTGGAGGTTGACATACATACACCTCCTCTTCAATTTGACATATAGGAAAGCAAATTTGACGTCATTTGATAGACAGTTAAAACTCCATATAAGAAGATAAGCAAGAAATATTCTTTTAGCATCTATCCTACAATGGAGCATATACTTCATCATAACTCAATCCTTTCTTCATGTGTATGGCCTTGGGCAACAAAGTCTTGCTTTATTTCCCTAAACATCCCACCTTCTTTTTTTTTTTAATCTTTCTTGTTTCTGAAGACCCATTTGGTTCCAATAGCCCTATGCCATTAGGCAAATCTATCAAGAACCATACATTTTGTAGCTTGAACTGTAGGAGTTCCTCTTGCATTGCTTCTACCCAAGCAGGATCACTAAGAGCTTTAGAAACTCTCTTTGGTTCTTCTTGAGATAAGAAACAGGCAAAAAGGCATGTATGCAAGTCCTGGTGAGTCTTTCCTTCATAAATGGGCATAAGAAATCTAGTTCAGATTAAGAAGTCTGTTATCCTTCTTTTTTGAAACAGAACGACATGACATCACCAATCACATGATCAATTGGATGATCCTTGGGAATTTCTTGTATTGGGAGTAGAAGAAACTGAATAAGTGGTGAACAGGATTCCCCAAATCAATGCCTTGATCCTCCTCTTGTGTGTCTTCAGTTGAATGGTCCCATCAATCCTTCAGAAGTAGCTGTATAACTATCAGAAATCAGCAGTTATAGTTCCTCTACTACCAGTATTAACTTGTGGAATGGCAAGTATTAAACTTGTGGACTGGCGTATTAACTTGGTGATCATCATTACCTTCATCCTGAAAACTGCTATCATCATGATTCCCATCTTATCTTGTAATTTTAGTTCATCCAAAGATTGAGGTGTAATATCCTTCAAAGTATGAAAGCATCCTTACAAATTGGCATGAAATTACAATCTGATCTTGTTAGTTGTCTGAGAGGATTTGTTGGACTCAGAACCCTTCTTGCCTACCTGCAGAAACATTAGATAAATTTCTGCAACCATGGCACAAATTAATTGTAGGGTTTTTGTGGGTAAGAGATAATCAAGATCAAACAAGCGACTTGGGACTTTTCCCTATAAACATAGGGTTTATTCTATAGAAAACCAAACATGCAAGTTTTCATTTAATTTTCTGTTCTAATGTTGTATACCCTAAAAAGGCTTTGCTACTTAAAGAATACCCAACAAAGAAAACCATCATCACTTTTGCCATCTAACTTGCCCCACTTATCTAAGGTATTAAGAATTGTAACATGACCATACAAGGCTTCATAAATCCTATAGTGGGTTTTAATACCCCTTAAAGATTCATAAGGAGTCTTTCTACTGAGGCTTGACAAACTAAGACACCTATTTTGTACATAGCAAGCCAGTAGAAACTGCTTCTGCCCAATTGTTGTAGGTACTTAGAATCTGCTAACATGTTCTGGCAGCTCAATAAGAGTCTATTTTTTTCTTTCAGCTACACCATTTGTTGAGTGTCCTTGCTAACACTGTATTCTCTCTTTATACCTTTTTCCTCTACAGAACTCATCCATCTCATTGTTTAAATTCAGTCCATTGTCAATTCTGATAATTTTAACTTTCTTATTCCACTGGATTTTCTATTTCTTGATAAAGTTTTTATGGATCTCACTAGTTTTCATCCTTAGTTCTTTAAAGAAAACCCACTGAAATCCTACTAAAATCTATCTTTAACTACCAAGCAGTATTTTTTATGCATTTTTATATCACAAAAGTTGGACCAAGAAGATCCATATGTAGCATTAATTAATGCTAGTAGAGGGACTAAATGCCTGGTATTACAAGAGGCTCTTGTTGCTGTGCCTTTAAGACAGCAACACAAGTTTGGTCCATTCTCAAAACCTTTTTAAGGTAATATCTTACAAGATTATCTTTTAAATGTTTTTGATATTTTTGAATTGACATGGACAGCCTCCTATGCCATAACATTGATTCCTCAGATGTAGCCTTTGCAACTAGACAAGTTAAACCATCTTTAGGAACTATGTTCTTCATATCAAAGCATGTTCATGTCTGTTCTGACTTGGAATTTTAAGGGATTACTTGGACTTTCATCAGGCAACTTAACAATTTCGGAGACAGCAACAAGACAATCAGATATCTGTAAAAAGATACATAGTTCTTTTTGTCACACTCTTGTGCAAACACTAAAAAGGTTAAACTTCAACTCTTTGACAAAGTATACATCTTCAAAATCAAGTTTATCTGTTTTGATAGTACCTTTACCAGTGATTCTTCCTCCATTTGCTCCTCCACCAAATGTAACATAACCTCCATCAAATTCTTTAAAATCTGAAAGGTGAGCTATGTTTCCAGACATGTGCCTTGAGCATCCACTATCCACAAATCCTTTTTCATTTAATTGGGAATTGCTCTGCACATAAAAACTTATGAAGTTAGTTACTTTTGGGGACCCAAGCCATTACTGACTTGGATCTGCCTCGTGCATCAATATAATTATATTTGTTAAAGGTTAATGATGCACCATTGGGTTTGATAGGTCTCCACACCCAACATGCTGAGGGCTTAACAGCATTAAATCCCCTTGCCCTGACAGTATTAACATTTGGCCTAACAGTATTAACAACTTGTTTAGCAGTATTAATATTTTGAATATTAGACCTCTTTGTTAATGCTGTATTCTTGTAAAAGGGCCTTTGTGCTTGATTTTGAAAATGAGTCTTTGGCCTAGCACAAGAAACTGTTGGTTTTGGGTGAGCAGTATTATAAGGCTAACTGTATTTCAAACCTAGCAGTACTAACAGGTCTGACAGTGTTAACAGACCTAGCAGTACTAAGAGGCTTTGCATTTTTGACAGTTTTAAGGCCAGTCCTCATTAAGACTGCTCTTGGAACCATATGTTTATAAGCATTAGGACAATTATACTGAAAATGATCAAAATTACCACAAATAAAGCATGCCTTGTTATTAAAAACAAAGTTATCTCCTAATTGATGAGATTTCTGACCATTCCAACTTCTTTGATTCCCCCTAGGTTTCTGTGACCTATACATCTCAACATACCTAATTGACCTTCTACTTGGACTTACAGGTTTTAGTGACTCTTTCTTAGTAGAAATAGGTACATTAGCTTTCTTTTCTTCGTTGGGAATAGAATCAACTCTTCCTATCATTCTGACCACCCAATCTTCAATTTTTGGCGGCATCTTATGCTCTTTATCCTTTTTTAGATTCTTATACCACTAACATGATTAGCCAGGATGGAAATCTTTTCTCTCCATCTTTGTCTACTTAAGTGGAGGACGCAACAGAGCTAGATACATGAACTGTCTTGTTGTGGTGTTAAAGTGTCATCAGTATTCTCCTTAGAATTATTTGACTCTCTTATCACAACATTAGTTTGCCTTTAAACCCTGAATTTCTAGGACCATACCCATTTGATCTCAGGATGTTGGGAATTCTCAGACCTGAATAAGACAGATCTAATAGGTGTTGGTTGTGAGAATTAAGGGATGAGGTGATGGGCAGCAGTGTAACCACAACCCTTTTGTCTTGATCAGTTACCTGAACTTGCTAATAAAGCATCTAGTCTTAGATGATTTTTTCAACTTTGCAAGCTAAATTCAAACCCTTCTTTTTCTTCCTTAACTTTTCAAGTTAGTCTTAACTAATTTCCCATTAGATAATCCTTATTGTCCTACACTTCTTTTCAACAAAGCATCTCTTCAGAAAACAAAACTGCAGATTCTTTATATTTTAACAAATGGTGCTTCTAAATTAACAGAACTCTTTTATTGGTAGATGCTTAAAGCAGTATCATATAATTTAACTGTAATTATCATATGTTTTTTAAGTGCTTCAAAATTTTGCAAACAAGTTTTAGAACAAGTTTGTATCATTTTGATACTCATGTGTCAGTGAATGCTGAGGAGCCATGTTTGCTTGAACTTCATCCTCTGCAATATCTAATCCATCAAATCCACACACTTCAATAGCACACATTGCATTTTCAGAGGCATCTTCAATCCTATACTGCTTTTGATGTGAGTTTCCTTGGTTCCATTTCTGATGTCTTTGGCTTCTGGGAAAACTTCTTCATTCTCTAGCATAAATGTCCACATTTGGGAAGTTGAAACATTCTACCTGGGATTGTCATATCCAGCAGTACTACTTCAATCAATAACAATCTTCCTTCAAGTTCTATGATAGAACTTCTTAGCACCTCATACTCAACAAGCTTTATTCAATTTTGTTCCATCTCTTTCTTAATTCATATTCATGAATTTGCTCGAGATCTTCATGGAACAGTTGAGATCCTTGTGGTTTGAGGGACAAAAAGGCATAACTGTGGCATACTAAAACTAGACAGCTAGTTTCAGCACTTAGCAGTATTAACTTTGGAGTTTCCCGTATAACTCAGGTTTGCAGTTTAGATAGTGTTGGTATGCTAGACTGGTAGTGGTTAGGAATTGCCATAGTTTTTGTCATCATTATTAACAGCATAACTGTTCTCTTAACCTTTTGTTCTACAATTTTTAAAATTGTTGTTACAAATCTTCCCCCCCCCCCCCCCCCCCCCCCCCCCCCTATAACCTATATACGTTTCAAATTCGGGTTTGTTCATCCAGACTACAACATGCGTATCCATTCTAGAGGTAAGTCTTCTCAAAAATTCACATTTAAATCCTCTGGAGAAGTATCTACACCAAGAATTTGCCATTACTCTAACAAGCTTTTGAGCACTGTTAAAGTAAGGAGTCCAAGATTATGAGCTTGTAGCATTGAAGTTTTCATGATGCTGCTGCAATAATGCCTTTTGTGTCTTCTTTGTAGCATCTTTTCCTCCAAAGCGAGCTTTTATAGCAATATACTAGATTGAGCATCAGCATACTGGTTAAAGTGTAAGTGATGGTCATTTGGAAGAGCATGGAGGAGAAGCTTCTTGCTTTGACATCATTTTTTCTTACAGATCTTTCTCAGTAGTTGAAGGCACAGTCTTCTTTAATGCAAATTGATGGACCTGATTATGGTGCTGTAATAGGAATAGGTACCCTTGAATTCCATATTCTATCACCTCCATAAACTCGTATGGATCTGAAAGTACTGCTTGATCCTTATTTCCACATTCATACTCTCTAGTTTGAGTATGGTAAGTTTGCCAACGAAATATTTTGAGATTTTCTAAATCATATTCCCTAGATCAGTATCTCAAAGCACAGGCTTGATACCACTTGTTGATTCCCACGCCTTGATCGATTCTTTAGTATATAAAGAGTTTGTTACCTTGGAAGAATCCAAAATAACAAAGATTGAGGACTTTGTGTAATATACCAAAGTGTATGAAGGAACTACACTTTGATACTCTAGAGAATTGTTATGAATGAAATTGTAAAGATCAACTCAACAAACAATAAACACTAAAATCATGCTACAATATTATAAATAATACGAGTACTCTCTAAGTACTGGGGTTACACAACCTTGAAGCTATTACAAATTCTCTCTAAGTATATCTCTTAAAGTTCTATCTATCACTACTCTAGGGATCTCCTTTTATAGAAATACAAGGAGCCCTTTACAAATATATCTGCCTATCTATTAGGAACAATTACAATTCAAAACTAAATATTCTTGGAAAAAAAAATGCTCTCCATCCTTCTTTTCTTCTATATCATAAGCTTTGAACATTTAGCAGTACAAAAACTTCTTCAGCTAGCAGTATTAAGTTTCCTTGGCAGTACTAACTTTGTGCTGACAGTACTAACCTTGTGCTGGCAGTACTAACTCCTTTAGTACTGTTGGCAGTATTAAGTCATATGAAGATTTATTCCCAACATCCAAGACGTTTGTGCCACGTATGTTGACTGACGAGGAAAGCATGAGGAATTGGAGAAGGATGCGTGACCGGGTAAAGATCCCCCGTGCTATCACATCGGAGAAGCACCCGACGAGTCATAAAGTCTTTGACGGAAAAACCATACGCGTCAAATTCAATCGTGCAATTATTATCACGAACGAACTGACGAACAAATATTAAGTTTTAGACAATATGAGGAGTGATAAGGACATTATTTAGGTGAAGAGGTCTAACGGAAGTTGTCAAAATACTATGGCCCGTATTGGTGACGGGTATGGAATGGCTGTCACCAACCGAGACAGACGGATACATACACGAATTAAAAACTTCACTTAGATTAGTAACAGAATCATTAAAGTGAGAGCTCGCACCTGTATCCATATTACATGCGTCAGTGGTGAGATCATGAAGAGACCCGACAGTGAAAGCATGAGGTAAAATTGTTGCTTGACCCGAAGGAACAAAAAAAAAAAAAAAAAATAAATAAAAAAAAACCCCCCCCCCTAAAAAAAAAAAAAAACCCCCCACCGGCTTTGGCCTGTTATTGTTGGAGCAGAGGACTTACATAGGGGTTGGTGGAGCATAGTAATTGGGATCCAAATTAGGGCAAATGCTTGGTTCCCGTGTTCAAGACCTCACTTCGGGGGAGATTGTTAGCCTCAATTTATTGAGTCGAACAAGGAAGCTCGGTCACTCTACGATGGAGCTTCGGTCTTTAATTAGTTAATGTTGTAATAGGATAATATCGGGAATCGGGCTCGATAGTTAATCTAATATTGTATATGTTTCGGGTTTAATCCCAAGCAAAACCCGAGCCCGGGTCCTAGTTAAATATCCCGCGCGTACCTTCAACGCGACGGGGTATATATACTTTTTCTTCTTTAGAAAAAGTAAGTTGTTCATTTATCTAAAAATCTCTTTTCTCTTTTCTCTCTCATTTCTCTCTCCTCTTTCTCTCTCTAAACAACTCACCCTCTTTCTCTTTTCTTGTTCGATTTGTGTGATATATATGTTATGAAGTGTTAATAGGGATCCTACAATTGGTATCAGAGCTACGTGTGGATTCGTGGTTGATTCATGTGGTAAAACAAGCTCAAATTCGTGGCTTATATTGTGACAAAAAACCCACGGCTCAAAATTTTTTTGGGGCTTATTTGTTGGTTAATCTTGTTCTCTACTTGTTCTACACATCAAAGAGGCTAGGTTGTATCAATTTCGTGGGTTATACAAGCTTCTAGCTCGAATTATAAGCTTTAAAAGGTTAGTGTTCTTCCGGGTTGTGTGCTCAATATTGACACTTACAAAGAAAAAACGAGTTAAGGTGTTTAAACTGATATACACACTTAAAATATTGTATGTTCTAGCCTTTGTTCGTGGTTAAAAAGCTCATTTAGTGAAAACTTGCAAAATTCGTACTTGCATTCTTCGTGGCGGTTTGACAGAAAAGGGACAAAATCCACGATTTTAAGGAAGTTGTCAGGCAGCGGTTTGACTAGGTCAACGGCGGGTTGCTAAAAACGGCGGGTTGCCAAAAACAGCGGTTTGCTAAAAACGGCGGGTTGCCAAAAATAGCGGTTTGCTAACGGCGGTTTGCTATCGGCGGGTTGCTAACGGCGGGTTGCTAACGGCGGGTTGCTAAAAACGGCTGGGTGCCAAAAATAGCGGATTTGCTATCGGCGGTGCTAACGGCGGGTTGCTACGGCGGGTTGCTAACGGCGATTGGCAAACGCGAGTGCTAACGGCGAGTTGCTAACCAGCGAGTTGCTATACAGCGAGTTGCTACTTGGCAGCGGTTTGCTAAGAATTTTTTGTGTGAACAAAAGGGTTTCAGTAAAACAGCCATAACTTTTGATCCGTAACTCCGTTTTAGGCCCGTGACCTCTCAAATCGAAGAGAAAAACGAGACGGATCACGCTGTAACCACCCTTTGGCAGGTTAAGGATTTTTCAAGGCCCAAAAAGCTTGTTTTCAGTGATTTATTGACATTTTCAGTTTTTAACTCGAATTTTGGCCGCTGATTCCGCACAAATCATTCACGTGTTTTTCTATGTGCGTTTTGGTCATTGCGTTTTGCTCTCATTGCGTTTTGGTCATTGCGTTTTGCCTACTGAAGACCCTTTATCAAAGTAAACCACAACTTCAATCACATCATATCCACTTAAGATCCAACAACTTTTTCACTTCAATTCACAATAAAATGGAAAAGAAAGATACCTTATCTTCGTGTTCAGAATCAGAAGAACAACAAATGCAACTAATTCAAGACAAATCAAAATAAAGTTGCATGGTATCTTTTCAACGACTTCATTCACACCTCAAGCGTCTTTCAAACAACGACTTAAAAGGAAGTCGAACCGAGAATGGATTCGGATGCGCATTTGCAACACTCTTTGGTCAAGACTTTGAGATTTTTACAGGCACGATGTTCCTAAACATGGATCAACTTCAAAAGAAACTTGATAACAACGAATTTCAAGAGATTGGATCCATGGCTTCTTTTAAAGTTCTCGAGACACAGTTTTAGATGTTCATCAAGTCAAAGATTTATTTGAATGATGAATATATTGTAATGACACGCAACTACTTTCTATAATACACTCAACTTGATATTCTAGAATTCCGTGAGACACTGGTCCAATTCATAGAATATGTCAAAAAGTCGATTGATGAAAGAGCACTGCATAAAAGAGAGCATGACAGTAGGGTGAATGAAAGACAGACGCAGACGACAATGGAAAAGGTTGATACGAGTAAAGAATTGGATGCTATTTCAGTTATCATTAAAAGCAATGGGACAGAATCACAAGAGCAGGATACAAGCAGCAAATTAGGGAATGATGCACATGTTGATGATGCGGATATCAGACCCATATATGATGAAGAGCCAAAGGCTGAGGTACAAATGACTGCTGATGATAATGTATCTGCTACAGGACAACATCATACTGAGCAACCTGAATCCAATAATGAAGGAGAGGTTAACCAGAATGCTGATCAATGTTATGACACAGGTCCTTTGCCTGCTAAATTAACTGATAACAGGACAACTAAATTCTCAAATCAATTACTCAAGTCTGAAAATGTTTGTCTTAAAAAGACTGTTGCCCAGTGTCAAAAAGATTTTGCAAAACTCGAAGCACATTGTATTAATCTTGAACTACAAATGGAAAACAATGTTTTAAAATCAGGGCAACAGGGTTAATTTTTAAAAGAGAAAAGTAATGAAGCCAAAGTTAAAAATGACATCGATGTAACTGAAACAATAAACATCGAATTGGAACATAGTGTGGCTAAATTACTTGCAGAGAATGAGCAGTTACATAAGGAAAAAGAGCACTTGAAACAGACTTACAAAGATCTTTTTGATTCTATCAAAAGGACACGAGTTCAGACCAAAGACCAGAATGACTCTTTAATGGCACAACTGAACAAAAAGTCTAATGAAAATGCTGATGTACTAGCTCAGATTCAGAAAAAGGGGTTTGCAATTGCAGCATTAAAAAATGAGTTAAGGAAACTAACAGGAAATAGTGTGAATACTAAGTTTGCAAAGCCATCAATCTTGGGAAAACCGGTTGGACAACCACTCAAAAACCAATCCGTTGTTAGACAACCGACTGCGTTTAAGTCTGAAAGACCTAGAATTTCAAAACCACGGTTTGCCTCCCAAGTTGATGTGAACAACGACTTGTCAAAACCAGTCACTACACATCATTTGCCTAAGGGAAGAGAATCTGCCCCTGCAAAACCTCATCACATGATTGCACCAAGCTCATCTAGGTATAGCTCAAACGACATTGTTCATAATCACTACCTAGAGGAAGCTAAGAAAAAGACACATGAACACTCTAGGATCCCTAGAAATTTTTCTGACTCCAAACATTTTGTTTGCTCGACATGTCAGAAATGTGTCTTTAATGCCAATCATGACGCTTGTGTAATAAAATTCCTGAAAGAAGTCAACTCGCGTGCTAAGGTTCCATCCAATAAGACAACAAATAGAAACAAACCCGTAGAGCAAATAAGGGTTGCAACGAAACCAAAAAGACAGATCCCAAAAGGACATAGGTTTTCAATAAAAAAGACTACCACTGTGCATGTGAAAACAACAACTCCTAGATCTTGTCTTAGGTGGCAACCAACGGGTAGAATTCTCAAGACTGTTTGTCTTAGATGGGTTCCAACAGGAAAGACATTCGCCTCTAGCACAACAAAGGTTGAAAGTGAACCCCCAAATGGTTCAAATGCAGATATCCCTAACCAATGTGAAAGCGAACAAGCTCTTAATGTCAGTGCAGGTACTCTCTTAAGTACAGGTACATCGTTCAATCCTACAGAGGAAGGACTCAGAGTTTGGTTGCGAAAAAGAAAGATATCTCAGAAAACAGGGCTTCAAGGAATTTTGATCTGATGTTCAAATGACGTTTGAACACAGCAGTTCAAGCCTCGGTCGTCAATGTCAAATGGTGTCTGCTGAAAATAACACTTCAGGCCCCGTTCCTCAATGTTCAAATGATGTCTGATCACAACAGTTCAGACCTCGCACCACAACGACAAGAGATGTCTGTTGAAAATGTCTCTTCAGGCCTCGTTCCTCAAGGACAAAAGGCGTCAGATTATGACAACTCTGACCCCATGCCCCCAAGACAAAATGTTGTTCCTACAGCAGAAAAGACAGATTCGCACTATTCCACCATCATAGCGAGGCTGAGGACAACAGGTAAATATATACAAAATCAGAAAATCAGAAAATTTCCAAAAAGATTCTTCTCAGACATGATCTCTTGAATCGATAACATTTACGTGCTTAGAAATGTCGATTACATTGACACGGTGTGTTAATAATTTCGAGCGAGAGTTTTTTCAAATTGGTTTCAAAACATGTCATTTCTAATGTTCTAAATGGCGTATGTGCAAATGTCATACATAACCCGGACTTTCAAATAAAGGAAGTTTAATAACTTTATCCTCACAACGAGAAAATTACGTTTCTCGGTCTTGATGAATTTATCAATCCATTTTGTACACAGGTACAAGAAATTGGTGAGCCTTCCTCACGCAACATTGATAATACCGATGTGCATTCATTTCAACCACAAAGTCATGATTACCGATGGACCAGAGATCATCCATTAGAACAAGTTTGTGGAAATCTAACCATGCCAGTTCAAATAAGACGATAGCTTGCCACATATCCTGAAATGCGTATGTTCGCGTTCACGGTGAGTATTGTTGAACCGAAGAACATTAAGGAGGCAATGGCTGATTCTGCATGGATTGAAGCAATACAGGAAGAACTTCATCAGTTCGACAAACTAAAAGTCTGGGAACTTGTCATCAAACCATTTCGCAAGATGATTATAAAGCTAAAGTGGTTATAGAAGAACAAGAAGGATAAAGATCAGACTGTAAATCACAACAAAGCATGACTTGTGGCTAAAGCTTATGCTCAAGAAGAGGGTATTGATTTTGAAGAATCATTTGCACAAGTTGCTCGCTTGGAAGCAGTTCAGATTTTCGTTGCTCACGCAGCACACAAGTCTTTTCCAATCTATCAGATGGACGTAAAAACAGAATTTTTTAATGGTCCACTGAAGGAGGAGGTTTATGTTGCTCAGCCATAAGGGTTCGTTGATCCAGATCATCTAGAAAAAGTCTACCTTCTGAGGAATACTTTGTATGGATTAAAGCAAGCTCCAAGAGCCTGGTATGATGAACTTTCCAACTTCCTGATGTACAAAGGCTTTACTAAAGGCATAATTGACCCAACGTTATTCAAGATAAAATACGGGGAGGATATTCTACTTGTGCAGATTTATGTTGATGACATAATTTTTGGGTCTACAAACCCTAAATATTCAAGAAGATTTGAAAAGTTAATGCACAATAGGTTTGAAATGTCCTTAATGGGGGAGATGAAATTCTTTTTAGGACTTCAGATCCACCAGTCCCTAAAAGTTATTTTTATCAATCAGGCCAAGTAAGCTTTAGAAATTCTGAAAAAGCATAATATGGACAATTGTCACTCCATTGGTACACCATTGGCTACTAAACCCAAACTAGATGTAGATTTGAGTGGAGAACCCGTAGACCAATCTGATTATCGTAGTAAGATTGGGTCACTTATTTACTTGACATCTAGTAGACCAGACTTAGTGCAAGCAGTATGTTATTGTGCACGTTATCAAGCACGACCAACACAAAAGCACCTCAAGGAGGTTAAAAGAATCTTTAAATACTAAGGGTACCATTAACATGGACTTGTTTTTTTTTTTATATGTATCAAAGGATTCTGGCCTTTTGTAACTAACAGCATTTTTCAGACGTGATCATGCTGGGATGCCTTGAATACTCGGAAAGCACTTCTGGAGGGAATACAGATCCTTGGTGATAAACTTGTAAGCTGGATGCGTGTAAAGAAACAAAAACTGCACTGCAATATCTTCAGCAGAGGGCCAGAGTACGTTGGCGTTATTACAGTTGTGCTCAAGTTAATGTGGATGAGGACACAGCTTTCAAAGTTTATGCTTCAACTACAACAAATACCGTTGTATTGGACTCTTAGTCGCCATAGCAATATCATGCAACCCGTACGACATTCACGGACAAAGCACATCCATACTCGGTATCATATCATAAAGGAAACAGGTTTGAAAATGGTATAATGAATTATAGTTTTGTCATAACTGAAATACCAATTAGCTGACATGTTACGAAAGCCCTTCCCGAGATCGGTCTTAAGTATCTTGTCAAAGATTGGTTATGAGATGTTTGAATCCAGTGATATGGAGGTTCTGACAAATGTGACTGCTTGATATCATCTCAAACATCTCCATGTACATATTTTTAGAAAAAAGCAAAATACAAAAATTTTAAAATTCAAAAAGAAAATACAAATCAGGAAAATCAGGAAAATTTCAAAAAGTTTTTCTCGACTTGTTATTGAATCGATAACAATTTACGCGTGATATAGAGAAAATCAGAAAATTTCCAAAAAAGATTCTTCTCGACATGTCTCTTGGAATCGATAACATTTACGTGCTTATAAATGTCGATTAACATTGACACGGGTGTGTAAATGAAGTTCGAGCGAGAGTTGCAAATAGTTTCAAAACATGTCATTTCTAACTTATCCTCACAACGAGAAAATTAACGTTTCTCGGTCTTGAGCTGTTCTTACAAGACATTCAATGTTTTTAGCTCAAGAAAAAGGAAAGTGTACGTTTCAGTGCGCTTACCCTTAACGTTAGAAGAGAAGTCCTCTAACATTTGGTTTTTCAAAAAGTTGAACATGATTTTTCAAGAATTTCTCGATGACAAATCATAATCTTTCAAAATTGTGTGTTCAACACTCCATCCCTCACAATGTTTTCAAAAGACAACAATTTCTCAATTGGTCCTATTTTTGAGGGGGAGTTTTTCGAAAAACAAAGTGTTTATTATTTAAAATAAGGTATTTCAAAAAAAACTAAGTGTTTATTATTTAAAATAAGGGGAGAAAATGTATTTCAAAAAAAACTAAGTGTTTATTATTTAAAATAAGGGGAGAAAATGTATTTAAAATATGATCTAAATGACTCAAAGTGCTGAACAGTAAGAAAAGGTTTTATGGTTCGATCTTATACCCAACAACATCTTAATTTCACGACGATTCTGAAGTCATAAGGTGGTTAGGTTAGGAATCAATCCTATGATCCAACCAGAACCGGAGGATCTACCCAAGGATAATCCAAAGTTAGAAATAGCAGTCCTTAGGTATGATTGGAGATGAATGTATATGGGAATAATGCCGACTAAGATTGAGTTAACACTGGAATAATCACAACAAGGTGTTAGTAATGACGTCTTGGTAAGCATTGAAGGCGTTGAAGAATTAAAAAGAAATGTATGGATAAAGGGTCTAAAGAAAGAAGCCCTCCACACAACTTAAGGCAGAAACCGGGTCAATACATATGCTATCAGAATCACAAGATGATTGCTGGTATTGAAAACGACATCATGGACCCAGTGATGCAATGCACAACCCTTCCCAGCCATTCGGGTTTCTCTCAACAGAAACTTGTCTCATTTGTCACGGAGATACACACGTTATCTATTGACATCTCATTCCGAGATCGTTGATATTGAATAGGTGGCAAACTGCTCCAGCCTCCGAGTACTAAAACCAAAATGCACTAATCGAGTCTAGAGCCAAGAGATCAATCAAAATCTCGTTAGGACACATTCCATTTCAAACACTTGTTGAACATCATCAGGTTCACAAGCTGTTATCAAGAGTCCTACGCAATATCATTGTGATATTTGCCAGAACATTCAGAGTGATACTCTTTAGTATTCACAATGACGAATGGAAATCCTTCCAGTGTCATCATCAAACAGCACTGCGGTAGGTGACTTGCGAGATTCTATATGAATCAAACTTGTGACAACTGGATATCGATTTGGTCCAGTAAATGAATTGACGGTTGATGAATTTTGATAAAAACATGACACTCTCGATGTGTTACAAAAACTCTTTAACGAGTGACACGTCGATTGATTTTCAAATCAATTTTCTCGTTTATCACTAACGTAAACCTGCAGGTCAAACGGTGGTAACGGCAACCTCAATCCCATTCAAATGCTCAATCTACGAAGACATACTATCTAGAAAGCTCAAGATTTAAAGACAAAGACTTCCGCTAACTCTGATTTGAAGCTTTCAAGATAATGCAAAAGTATGAGCAAGTTGGTCAAAGACACAAGATCGCAAGATGGCAAAGACGATAAAGACAATGACAAAGGCTCAAAGTCAAATATTCTGCCAAAGCATGACGGAACAAGTTCTACAAACAAATAAGAAGGGGACAAAGACCAAGAACACTCGAGCTTAAACGACAAAAGCAATCTCACTGATCTCATGAAGGAGTGTCATCAATGAACTCACTTCGGGGGAGATTGTTAGCCTCAATTTTATTGAGTCAATAAAGGAAGCTCGTTCCCGTGTTCAAGACCTCACTTCGGGGGAGATTGTTAGCCTCAATTTATTGAGTCGAACAAGGAAGCTCGGTCACTCTACGATGGAGCTTCGGTCTTTAATTAGTTAATGTTGTAATAAGATAATATCGGGAATCGGGCTCGATAGATAATCTAATATTGTATATGTTTTGGGTTTAATCCCAAAGCAAAACCCGAGCCCGGGTCCTAGTTAAATATCCCGCGCGTCACATTAAATGTGTAGGGGTATATATATATTTAGATATTTTCTAAAATATCTAAATATATATAGATATTTTCTTTTTTAGAAAATATCTAGTTTTCATAATATCTAAAATTTCTTTTTCATCTCTTTTCTCTCAACTCTCTCTCATTTTCGTATCTCTCTCTTTCTCTCTAGTTTCTTGGATTCGTGGTTCGGGTTATGAAGTGAAGTGTTAATCGGGAACCTACACTATGGGAAAACACTGATTCAGTTCGCTCAAACCAGCGGATAAGACCAACATCGCCTTTCGTACCTTTGAAGTTGGTAGGTTGGCAGCTCATGAATTCTTTGTAGCTACATTTTCTTGCTACAGGAGCTTCTCTTGGTCTGGTGGTATTATCACTATTTGCCATCTTAGCGACTTGTGCTTCCAGAGCTGCGGAAACACTATCAGCAACTAGTTTCTTGATGGCAGCCTGAGTCATGGCTGGTGCTTCAGATGTTGACGTCCTTTTAGGAGGCATTTTATAACCATAAGACAACACGTAATAAGAATGATATCACAAGTCTTAAAATGTAATGCTTATTTTTAAACTTTAAACATTTTTAACAATAGTGGTATTGATGTTAGAGATACCTTATTTGATATGGATTCTAACAAGCATTTGATCTATTAGAAGTCACGGTATGGTTTATAATGATGACGACGGAGATGTAATATAGGACACATGACAAATATAAAACAGGATCACCATTGTATTATATCATGAACAACTTGCCTTTTTTACTGTACATAGTCAAAATTTGACAAGTGTTGTTATTTATACCACACATCCTGTAGCTAGGTTAAAAGCTATAACTAGTATCTAATCTAGTAGTCCGATGGTCCTTCCTGGCCGTTCTTGTGTTCATAGATTGCATTCAGAAGACTTTCCTTATCTGCTTGGTGACGAACCTGGATATCTTCGATGATTTGTTCTAGATTAGCAATCCTGAAGCGAGCCAGAGCAATCTTGCTGTTGTTTCCCATTTGCTTTCTTTGAAGTTTAGCAATTTGAGTATGAGATTCTCGGAGTTCAGCTTCTAGATTGTCAAAATCTTGTTGTATGATCACCCGGCCATTTCCAAGACCTTATATTTTGTCTTCTATGTGCTCAATGCGGTCGAGAGAGAGTTCATCTAGGTGATTCAAAATTTCCTCAATTTGCTCCTCGTGATGTTCCAGACTTGTCTTCCGAGACCTTTATCCTATCTCAAATGCTTGAGGTAGGGCTGAAGTAGAGGAGGATGATCAGTCAC
>BQNB010020607.1:45516-65265 GCA_026074375.1 Tanacetum coccineum
AGTAAACACATGATTAATTATAAGCAAGTTATATTAATCATGTAAGACAAAATAAGAATAACCATAAGTGAAAACAATCTTTTCAAATCTTCCCAAATCTAGAAGATCTTTCCTTATTTATGTTAAGAAATATTTTCCTTCTAGAAGAATCTGATAAATCTGATTTTTAAGTACATAAGAATATTTTGTTAAGATTTGAGGTTAATCACAAAAAGACAAAATCTATCCCAGTTGCACCACACGGATCCAGTAAAACTAAAGACAGATCTAGGGTTTGGTGGATCCATGGATCCATGCGAACTAGATGTTGGATCAGATTTTGAATTTTAAATGTTGGCTATAAATACCAACCTCATCAACCCTTTCCAATATTTTTCTTTCTAGCTTTTTCATTTTCATATTCTTTGATCATTATACTTGTTTCATAATCCATTACAAGTGATCAACTCATTCCACTCTTTAGTAAAGAACACTAACGAAGACGCGAAGCTTCAAATGTTATTTGTTTAGTTGTGTCATCACGATTGTGATAATCATTTATCTTGTATCTCTTGTGTTGTGTGTATCATATGTGTATGATAGGTTACTATTTAGGCCACAAAATACGCAGTGTGTTAGATTGGTTATATCTTAAAGTAGAACACGATATTTAGCTTAGACCGGAAAAAGTGTAAGCGACGTGTACAGTTTTCTCCGCCTAAAGCGAGCTTGTTAACATAGTGAAGAAAACTCTCAAGTTGGGTACTTGGGGAGTGGAGTAGGGCAAAGAGGAGCTTCGTAGCTGAACCACTATAAATCATTATGTCATTGGTTTAATCTTTCCTATCCTTACTTGTTTATACTTCGTAGATTAATTATTTACTTATTGCATTGCTATCATATACACTTGTGTATATCTCTTGAATTTACATAAGTCGACAATCTAAGTTTTATTTATAAAACGGTAAAAACTATTCAACCCCCCTTATAGTTTCCATAATTGGTATCATAAGCCAAGGTCATCCAAGATCTTTAACGTATATTGTACATTAAAGCTTGAATCGATCTATGGATTCAGATAAATACCTAGAAGAGCAATCTATGCAAAGACCATCACTTTTCGAAAGCGATTATTTTATATATTGAAAAAATAGATTCGAAACTTATGTGAAAGCAAAAGATTTAGATCTTTGACATATTATATTGAATGGTAATTTTCCACCGGTTGCCCGAAACAAAGATACCCGAATTTTAGAGGTTGTTCCTTTCACAGAACAATCTGACGATCTTAAAAAGAAACTTGCTAAAATAATGAAGCTAAAATTGTTCTTTACAATGCTTTACCTAAAAAGGAATATGTAAGAGTTTTTATGTGTAAAACGGCCAAAGATATTTGGAAATCGTTGTTAATCACACATCAAGGTAATAGTCAAGTAAAGGATTATAAAATTGATCTTCTTGTTCAACAATATGAACAATTTACTATCCTTAAAGACGAATCTATTAATAGCGGTTTTGCTAGATTTAACACTATTATTACTAGTCTTAAAGCTCTTGATAAAGGTTTCTCTAGCAAAAATTATGCTAGAAAGTTTCTTAGGGCTCTACATCCTAAATGGAGAGCAAAGGTCACGGCAATTGAAGAATCGAAAGATTCGTCATCACTAGCTCTAGACGAGCTTATCGGAAATCTAAAAGTACATGAAGTTGTCATGGAAAAAGATTCTAAAATTTATAAAGGCAAAAAGGAACGAATTAAGTCCATCGCCTTGAAAGCTAAGAAAGAGTCTAGTGATGATGAAACTTCGACATCAGGAAGCGATGACAAAGAATATGCTATGGCCGTAAGGAACTTTAAAAAGTTCTTTAGAAGAAAGGGTAAATTTGTTCGACAACCAAGAGAAGAAAGGAAGTCATTCTGACAAAGAAATGAGAAGAAAGGAAAGAGTAAACAGAAATGTTTTAGATACGGTGGTCCAAGTCATCTCATTGGCGATTGTCCAAAAACATCTCGCAACAAAGATCAAAAGGCTTTCATTGGAGGTTCTTGGAGCGATAGCGAGAATGACGCCGAAGACAAAACCAATGATGAAACTTGTCTCATGGCTCAATTGTCAAATGAGGTAACTTCTTACTCTTCTTACTATAGTGATAATGCATCTTCTCTTGATAATGATAATATGCAAATTGAATACGATAGCTTGTGTGAAATTAGCTTAAAAATCATTAACAAGAATAAAATTTTAAAAACTAAAAGAGATATTTTAGAAAAAGAAATTTTAAAATTAAACGAGAAAATTAAGAAACTTGAGAGAAGCAAAGAAATTGAAATGGCGTGTAAGTCGTGTGATGAACTTAAATTGGAAAACGCTAAACTTAAAGAAACTCAAGTTAAATTTGTTAAATTTGATAAAAGTGCTAATTCACTAAGAGAAATGTTAAACAATCAAAAGTCACCTAGTTGCAAAATAGGTCTAGGATTTGATAGCGATAAAGCATCAACAAGCGGAACTAAAACCATGAGTTTCGTTGGATCGTCCACTGAAAAAGTGACGGACGGATCCACCATTAAAGGGCACGGATCCACCTTACCTGGATCCGTGAGTCGCAAAGATAGCGAAAAAGGGACAGAACATGTTTTTAGTCCACCTATGTCTTCTAGATCGAATTTTGTTACTAGGAAGAAACTAACACATAATAGCATTGATGAGTCAAAGAAATCGTCTTTAAAACCATCACTCAAAAGAGGTATAGGTTATGTCAAAACCGAGTCTAGATCGAAAACACCTCCACCTAGGAGAAACATTTCTTCTCAACCAAGATACAACACACCTCAATCTAGGAGAAACTCTAGACAACCAATTCATCAAAACTTCTATCCTATGAATTGGAACAACCAACAAAATCAAGGCTTTGTACATATGGGAAATTGTATCCCATTTCAATATCCCAATCAATTGCAACAAATGCAAGGGATGTACAACACTAACATTTTCGGACCCATGAGATATTGGGGACCAAACGCTTGAATTTGTTTTTGTTGAAATAGGTATGCTTGAGAACATGCTTGGAACCGGATGAGTGGATCAAAGATAGTGGTTGCTCCAAACATATGACCGGTAACAAGAGTTTATTCTCTACCTACAAAGCATACGACGGAGGTAATGTTGTTTTTGGAAGTAACTTAAAAGGAAAGATCATAGGCAAAGGTACGATCTCTAATGACTCTCTCACTATATCTAATGTAGAACACATAGATAACTTAGCATTCAATTTACTTAGTGTCGGTCAAATTTGTGATAATAAGTGTCAAGTATTATTCACCAAAGATGGTAGTGAAATAAATAAAGATGGTAAAATTATAGGAAACGAGATTAGGAAAAATGGTTTGTACGTAATGAAATTAGGAAATAAGTCTCAAGACAAATTATGTCTCGCCACAGTAGTGGATAACTCTACCTTATGGCATAGAAGACTTGGTCACGCAAATATCCGTTTAATTCAATCATTGTCATCTAAAGAATTAGTTAGAAACTTACCTAATCTAAAATATGATAAACATTTTTGTGACGTTTGTAAAATTCAGAAGCAAGCTCATACAAGTCATAAAGCTAAAAATATGGTTTCCACTAAAAGATGTTTAGAACTATGTAACACCCCCATTTTTACAATATAGCAGCAGAAGCTAAACTGGGGTATTAATTCATAGTACAACAGTCACAATCATAGAAAACGACTCAAAAGAGACGTTTTTAAAAGATATGTTATCATTCATTAAAATCAATGTTTTACAAAGGCAGGTCCCAAAATCTAGAAACATAAAATATGAATGATAACAAGTTTTAGCCATCTTCAAGTCCATGCCATAAGTTGCTCAATTACTTGAGATAAACATGCATAAAAAGGGTCAACACAAAGGTTGAGTGAAATTCATAGGTTTGAAATGTAATAGTTGAATACAAGTCATAGTGTAATAATTGTACGAGCACAATTATTATAGAAAACAGTATTAATAGTGTTCATTATTATATCTAAGCTCATGGCACACAAACTGACTGGTGTATATATATACCCAAATTGCTATGATATATATATATATAGAGATAATGGCCCCCGGTGTAGGTAATTGCCATATACCTATGAAATTGACAAAAGAATTTTATAAAAAGAAAAAAATTTTTTTTTTTAATTTTTGGATTTTTTATGAATTTTTAAAGATTAAAAACTAAATTAAAAAAAAAATAAAACTAAAGGAAAATAGAAAAAGGACAAAAATAAAAGTTATCAAAATTTGAAAAAATAAAATTAAATAAGAAAGTTAACAATTCTAAAATATAAAAAGCCCAATTTTTACTGATAAATTAAAGTAATTAACTAATTAAATCTAAACCTAATTTAATTAATTAAATTAAATAAAACTAACGTTGTTAAAACAAAAGGGACTAACAGGGACAAAAAAGACCATAAGACTAACGAAAAACTTAGTACAGGGTACTTAACAACAGGGACTACAAGGTAACCTAAAAAAAAAACTAGAATTTACATAATTGTTCCCTAAGTGGACCCCGATTACAAAAAGGGTCCAAACAGCTTATTATCAAAAAGCTATAAAAGCAAAGTTGATAAGGGGCTTAAGGGGAACAACTTTTGTAAAAGCACTTATGCTTTTAGTTGGCTTAATAAGCTAGAAAAGTGAGCTTTTGGGGCTGCAAAAGCTTATTAGCTTATTTTTCTTGGCTTTTGGGATTTAAGCTAACCAAATGAGCTACAACTATGGGGGACAGATAAATAGGGAGAGGGGGGAGTCCTAAATTAAGCTATGGAATCTAATAGGCCTAAAATAAGTGGAAATAACTTAAGCTATGTTAACAGCTTATTATAAAAACAGAAAAATGGAGACTTTAAGCCTAATTTAAGCTAAGCTAAAGGGTGAGATAAGCTATAAGATTTTGGGCACTTAAAGGGCTTCTATTAAGCTATATTAAAAAGCAATAAAATCCTACGGTTTAGTGTATATAATAAGCTGTAAAAGGGCTAAACTATGGTGCTCAGCAGGGGCGGGCATCACAGTAAGCTTAAGGGGCTTTTTTTGGGCTTATGAAATAAGCTCTTATGAGCTTTTTAGCCAAAACAAACCTTAAACAGATTAACAAGGGATGCAATTGAGCTTATTTTCAAAGTATGAGAGCTTAAGGGCTTTTTAAAACTGCTGAATATGGAGTTTAAAAATGGCTGTTTTTCATAAATACATATGCACACTTGGCTTATTACTTGGTGAGATTTAAAAGGACAGAACAAGGGGTGTTTTAAAATGGCTAGAAACAACCACAACTAGCACAACAATGGTGTGCTTAAGCTGCATAAGCAGCTTGAGCACTTAAGCTCATTTTAGCTTAATCAAAATTTGACAGAATATAGAAAACTCTTAAAAATTTATTTTCAAACTAAAAGTGGTAATTAAAGTAGCTTAATAAACCCTACACACTCAGCCAAAGTTGGCTGAGTGGTTACAACCCATGCCAATTCCCATTTGACCCATTTTAAGACTAAACCAAACACCCCCTTAATTTATAAAAAGGCTTGTTAACTGTTTTTTTTTGGTAAAAGAAGACAGAGGTAATGGATTATAGGTTGATTTTACTAACTGTTCGCCAACATATTTAACCAATTTAAACAGGTTTAAACAACTAGATTATATTTTCAAAAAATTTCGACAAAAGCAATTTCACAAACACTCTATAACTTGCTATTGCAACTGAAGTAATACAACAAAAACTTAAAAAGAAAAGAGTACACTAATTTTAAGCAACTTAAGTAAAATTAAACTACGAAAGTAAAAAAGGATTTTTATTTCTTGGCTTGATTCCTCTTTCCTTTTATACAAGCTCTCAGCCTTCTCTTTGTCTTGGGCTGAGCTTGTTGTGAGAGTACAAAGCAATCCCAGCAATCCTAGCCCTTCGTTGGTTCTTATACACCATCTCAGCCTTTGATGGGGTCTCGGGTTGTGTGATTATCGACAGGGAAGGGTATAGGGGTAATGGGGAGGTGGGAATGAGCTGGGAGATGTAGGAAAGTGTACTAGGGAGGTGGTTTGGAGCTAGAAACCGTGGGAAAGGCTGTATGGGATTTGGCGGTAAACGGGTTGAGGTACCAAGTTGGTTGCAGGTTTAAAAGGAATGATTGAAAAAGATGCAACAATGGTCCCTCAACTCTCTTTCTCTTTTCATTTCTTTTTAAGCCAAAAACAGTTATAAGATACTTTGGAAAGTGACAGCTATGGTCCCTCTGGTTTATAACTAAAGAATTAAAGAGAGTTTTGACAAATTGCAAAACTGGTCCCTGCGTTTTATAACTAAAAGGGAAAAAGGGTTTTAGGTAAATTGCAAAACCAGCCCTTGTGTTTTATTTATAAAAAGAAAACTGCCATTTGGCAGTTTTAGTCCTTCTCTTTATTTTACCACTTTTCTTTTATAAAACACTTTAAAAAATGACAACTTTAGTCCCTAAAGTTTTGTAAAAAGGATTAATGGGCTTTTGTTTTGTGTTGGGCTTGTATTGGGCCCAATTGAGTGTGTCTGGGCCCAATAAGGTACAGGCTTATGTTATTGGGCTTTTTAAGGCCCAATAAGGTTTAGGCTTGGTTATTGGGCTTTTTCAAGCCCAATAAGGATATGAAGTGGGTTTTGTGTGTACAATGGCTGAGATTGGCTGTAACTGGGCTAGGATTGGGCCTTCAAAGTCTTCACAGTCTTTGTCAATTGCACCACTAATTGGGGATGGTGAATTGAATTGAGGGGCATTTGGTCTTTCACAGTCTTTTTTTCAATTTTAAAAAAGGGTTATACTATTGGCTTTCGGCCTCATCAGATGGGGTTAAGATGCATTTCAATAGTATTCTTCAGTTCCGGCTCCGGTTTGACTGCTGATTCTTCTGTATTGACTCTGACTTTGGCATTTTTGGACTTTGGCCTTGATTTTGCACAGTCTTTTCCATTCCATGCTCAGTTTTGTCATTTTGGCTTGGTTTTCTGTCTTTTTGATAGATAACCCTTCATGCACAATACAAAAGCAAACCATAACATATATTTTGGCAGTTTTTGTCTGTTTTTGTTCCTTTAAGTCGTTTTTGAAGTAAAAGTATGTGTAATTAAAGCACTATTCATGTCACGCAAATATGGTTCTAATTCAATCGTTGTCATTAAAGAATTAGTTAGGGAAACTTACACTAAACTAAAAATATGATAAAATTTTTGTGAATGCTTGTAAAATTTGGAAGCAAGTCATACAATTCATAAAGCTAAAAATATGGTTTCCACTAAAAGATGTTTAGAACTATTACATATAGACTTATTTGGTCCATCGGCAATTAAAAGCTTTGGAGGTAACCTTAGTTGTAGTAGATGATTATTCTAGGTATACATGGACAGGATTTCTAAAGTCTAAAAATGAAGCCTTTGAGAAATTTGAAATATTAAGTAGGAAAATTCAAAACCAACTAGGTAGTTTTATAATAGCCATTAGAACGGATCATGGTCGGGAATTTGACAATGAAGTACAATTCGGAGCTTATTGTGATGCACAAGGCATTACTCATAACTTCTCGGCTCTACGTACTCCACAATAAAATGGGGTAGTAGAAAGAAATAATCGGACCTTATAAGAGATGTCTACGACCATGCTTAATGAACAATCAATTCCACAAAAGTTTTGGTGTAATGTCGTTGATACGTCAACTTATATAATAAATAGAATACTAATTTGACCAATACTAAGAAAAACTCCTTATGAAATATTTAGAAGTAGGAAACCTTCTTTAGAATATTTTAAAGTATTTGGAAGCAAGTGCTTCATTTTGAATACAAAAGACTATCTAACCAACGTTTGACCAAAGTCATACGAAGGTATCTTTCTAGGGTATTCTCATAATAGTAAAGCTTAGGTGAGTACTAAATAAACATACAAATGGAAGTGAAGAATCACTCAACTGACAGATCGATGAAAGTTCCTCCTCTTACCAAAATAATCACATTGGTTGATGATGTTGTTAGTGAAGAGAGCATTAAAAAAAAAAAAAAACGAATACCAATAATAGCAAATATAATTAGAGAATATGAGTCGATAGAGTTAACGAAATCGTTAACATTAAGAGTCCAAAAATCATCTCCTGATCAAGTCATAGAAATATTATCAAAGAACCTTAAGTCTCAAGCCCAAATCATAGTAATTTCTTTTTTTTATATCTACATAGAACCCAAAAATGTTAATGAAGCATTAAAAGATGAAGTTGGGTTTTTTAGCTATGCAAGAAGAACTAAATCAATTTGTACGATCCACCCCCCCCCCCCCCCCCCCCCCTAAGTTTGGAATTAGTTCCCTTTACCTTATAGTCAATCGTCATGGAACAAAAAGGGTCTTTAGAATTAAATTAGATGAAAATGTATTGTATCTAGAAACAGGCTAGATTAGTAGCGCAAGGTTATAATCAAACAAGTAAGGTATAGATTACGATGCAACGCATATGCTCCGCAAGGTAGCTAGGCTAGAGTCAATAGAATACTTCTTGCTATGCTGTGCATAAATGATTTTAAAATTATATCAAATTGGATGTAAAAAGTGCTTTCTAAAGGTTTTATAAACGAAGAGCTTATGTTGCTCAACTTGGGATCATTGATTTCAAAACCAAAACTATATTTATAAACTAAAAAGGTTTTTAGTGGTCGTAAGCAAGTCAAAAGTTAGTTGATCTAAAATATGTTGATAAAAACCACGAGTATTCATTTGGAATGGTTCGATTAACATAACTTTTTTACTAAAGAACTCAAAGTCACGCCTTATGATTGTTCAAAATATATGTCGACGACATTTTATTTAGTTCCACGAAGTCAAACTTGTGTGTTCTGATTTTGCAAAAATATCACAACGAGTTTGAGGATGAGTATGATGGGCGGTTGAATTCTTTTTGGGTCTTTCAAATCAAAATTATGGCAGCGAAAGATTTTTCAATATAATCCAAGAACATCAAGGTGATGTTTTAAATGAAGGTTTGGATAGGGAAGATTCCAAACCAACCAAGACTCCGATGTCAACGGAGATCAAGCTCACCAAGGACGATGAAGCCGACTCCGTGGATAGCTCTAAATATCAAGGTATAATTGGTAGTTTACTTTATTTAACTGCAAGTAGGCCAGATATTGTGTTTAGTGTTTGCTTATCCGTTCGTTTCTAAGAGAATCCTAAGTCTACCCATTTAGAATCCGTTAAGCGTATATTTAGGTATATTAGAGGAACTAGTCACTTAGGATTATGGTATTCGAACGGAACCGGAATAGAAACTATAGTTTATGCCGACTTCGACCACGCGGGCGATTACGTTGATCGTAAAAGCACTAGTGGCATTTGTACGTTCATGGGATGTTGTTTCACATCTTGGTTCGCTAAGAAACAAACGGCCCTTGCTATCTCCACGACCGAAGCCGAATACGTCTCCGCTGGTAAGGCATGTCAACAATCACTATGGATGAAACAAGCTCTCATCGACTACGGCATACGCCTCGACGACGTTCCGATTATGTGCGACAATAAAGGCGTTATCGACTTATGCAAAAACCCCGTACAACACTCTAGAACTAAACATATATAAATACGTCACCACTTTCTACGCGATAAAGTTTCATCCGAAGATAATATAGCCGGTATATTTACTAAGCCTTTAAAACGTGAAGTATTTAAATATTTAATATTAGGATTAGGAATGATGGAACTTATCATGGATAGTGATTCTTCATCATCTCAAAAATAATCGTAAGCGGAAATTTAATGAAGTAATTAATCATTATTCAAAAGATGTTAATTCTCATTACAAGTTCCAATTACAAAACTTCCAATCGTGAACATAATCGAGATTAGAATTTTATTAGATTAAGAAGATATCAATAAAATGACCATAGATATTTTCAAAATCTACATGTATGGTCAATACATGAAATTACAAAATCAATTGAAAAAGGGCGAAAAGAATAATCATTGAATTGCAACTCACACTTGTGTTGACGATGTCTTGTTGAGTCTAAATGTTCATAAATAATTTTGTTATTAGTAATGATCAAACTTATGCTAAAAGATAACACACTCCTAGTAGGATCGATTATGTTAAAATTCCATCGGGAAATTCATGACAAGTTGCACGGTTTACTCAAAACTTGGATGTCGACTCCACAAATTATATCACATACTCCTAATAGTAAGTATAACACACTCCAATTGCCAAAAACACAACACCATATCAATTTGTTTAAAAATCAACTTTGTCCGTATTTATGGACACCTGCAGATCACGGATCCACCATATGGAGATCTGTGCGTTATTTAGGTGGATCTGTGAGTCTCAGTACGCGGGTAAATAACTGATTTTGAACAAATTAGGACCACAACTATTATTATACAAACACACCCACGAACTCAAACACTAAAACCCTCAATCAAACATAACACAAATCAGCAATTGGAGCAATTAATCTACAAAGAATCTTTAACAAATAATCAGTCTATAACTACTATTCTAAGCGATTCATTTTATTTTTCTATTTATTTCATATCTAATGGTTTTGAAATTTAATCAAATCCACATGAATTGGGTTTTTGATTTTTCTTGTTATTTACGTGCAATTGGCATTAAATTATAACAATGTATAACTATTATGATTCAAGTAGATGTTATAATTACATAATTGAGGCGACTCGCCAAAAACTCAATTTTCGACTAAAAGCCCAAATTATGCTTTTAATCAAATCACGTTTAGGAATTTTTTTTCAAAACCATGTGTTGTTTAACTACATTGTTAATACAACGCAAAAGCATATTTTTTTACTTTAGGTCTCATGAATGTATATACGAGGTTCTTAATTCATAAGCATGTTTCGCTTCATTCATCTAGAGCAATATCAAATACAGGTTGTGCATGAAGGTTTGCTTATTACTAGTATTATAGCTATTTTCCTTTTGATTGAGTCAAGCAAACCGCACACCTATATCAAGTCTATAAAAACACACCCTTAAGAATAATATTATGTTTCATTTATAATATTTTCTCATTGAAATCACCATAAACCACGTAGGTACCAAAATGCCAAGCGAATACCAACAAGACTACAAGAAAAACCGTGCTTATGCTCCAAAAATCTACAATGATCCTAACATGTCCAATACACTTAGGGATATCTACAAGACTTTAGAAAGTAGATATGTTCATGAAGGGAGAACCATTGACCCATCTTTCTATAATGACCTTAGTGATGACTCGGTGGCTAAGTTTACCATAATAGGTTTTGATTGCTTGCTATCCCTAGATGAGCAAATTTGTCCTAGGTTCATCTTTGAGTTTTACAAAACTCTTAAGCTAGAAAGAGACTCCAACAACCATTTCTCAATCCAATTCATTATCAACAATCATCATTTCAACCTCTCCCTCTCTTAATTTGCCAAGCTTACCCATCTCCCTAATCAAGGCATTTGCATCTACTCTGATGCATAGGGTCTTGATGAACTTAAGAAAACCTTAGAGCAAATTAAACCTTACAACTCACGTCTTCCTGCTCTTGATGATATCTGAAACCTAATCCATTGATAAACCATTCATGAAAAGATAGACAAAGAGGGAAACACCATCCACAATTTGCCAAACCAAATCGAAACAAATGAGCTTTTTGATCACTCTTAGCCTTATAACTAGTCATATAGGAAAATGTCTACTCAGCCATAGGAAATAGAGACCACACTTAAGCAGTTATTGCATTGATGTTGTATTGCGTAGAAAACAGACAACCCTTTAACCTTGCCTACTTCATCATTAGGAGGATGTACTTCTTCAAGGATAGACGAGACAAAGTTCTACCATATGGCATGATCTTAACTCGTCTCTTTAAGAACCTTAAAGCAAACATGGCACAAGGCTTATTTGATGAACGTTACAAAACTGTCCAAGGAACAAGTCCTCACTTAAAGGCAAAAAAATCCTAAGAAAGCCTCCACCCAAAAGAACTAGGAATGTTGGAAAATCTAAGCTGACTCAATTGAGCACCTCGTCTTCAACCGAGTCACCACCCTCAGATAATGGAGATTTGCCTAGCACCAAACTTTCCCCTAGGTCATATAGTAGGGCTCTTAAGGATGATCCTAACATGTCCCAGGAGCAAAGAGAGACAAGAGGGATGTTTAAAAACTTGGGTCGAGCGTTGCACAACTTTGCAAGGTTGTTAAAGAAGGGATGTCGGTGAAGGAAGATTTATTTATGAAATAATTTAGTTGTATAATTATCGTATCTCTGAATTATTGACTTGTTTACTTAAATTTGCATGCTTGAATCTATATTAGTCACTTTGATATGCTATGCTTTATGGACATTTTATCATGTTAATGTTATTGTTAGTCGATAATGATGTTTGCATGAAAATTTGCTTTGAGTTTTGGGTGAAAAATGATGTTCTGGTCATTTTTGTTGAAACCTGTGACCCACGGATCCACCATATGGTAGATCCGTATGTTGTTTTGCTGGATCCGTGGCTTACCAGTCTAGGCGCCAAAATTTTAATTTTCTTAATTTTTAACTTTTTCTACTTTATCTTATAACCATGCTATATGATACTATGTGGGATCTTAAACCTTAGGATATAACATGTTCTCCTTATAATCCAAGGACCATTATACAAACCATATCATTACTTTCTCCTTGTAATCCGTAAAACCTAAACATCATTACCTTACATGTTCTCCCACATTTCTCATAACCAACCTCACTAGATCATCACTATGACTAGTTCATCCAAAACAAATTCACCAAACTTCAAAAGAAAAACCGTAAGAATGAGTGTCAAGTATCCAAACTATGTCAATCTTACATCCTCAAGTGAGGAACAACCAAATAAGAGAACTCCTTCACTACCTCCTAGAAAGAAATCCCTTTTACCACCTCAAGCTCCATCAAAATCCATCTCTAGCAAAAGCACACACTACACCTCTTCATCATCACCAAGTGAGTCTCCGAAACCAACTCACGTTGCACCTCCGCCTAAACTTTGTTTTGTCATTCCGATAAAATAAGAACCTTAAGAACTTCCTTCACTTCAAATGTCACCAAATGATCTCTATGTTTTTTTTTTTTTTTTTTCCCAAAAATACATGGAAAATGCCCACCGACCTTCCTAATCCATCTCCACCACCACGTGTCTCCTGTCGACACCTCCGGTTCTGATATGAACTATTACCAATAACCCAGCCTTTGTTTGTTAACATTAATAACAACACATCTCTCCTCCACAACAATGCACCTCCACTTGAAAACATTCACCATCCACCACCAAATCTTAGAAATCAAGATTTTCCCAATCCTAAAAACATCTTGGATTTTGTTTATCCAAACGACATGCCTCACCTCCACAACATGTTTTGTCAATGTTGTAGCACCATAAGGCATGAAATCCAAATGCTCCTAAACTGTGTCAGCTATATGTTCTCATACATTCGACACCACCTCTTCTATTCATCACACCCACCTTACTTTCTGCCTTAGCCGCATAGAAATCTCACCTCACCCCTCGGATTATATGGGAAAATGACATTTAACCCAAGATTTAGGATCTTTAACTGTTTTCTTTTTCTAGTCTAAGATTGTTGTGTAATGGATTTAATGCCAAATTTTAATTGGTTTTATCCCTTATAATGGATTATACATTATATCCAATTTGTTGTGGTGATGATGGATGGTTTTATAATGATGTGCATATGTGGTTGTCATATATATATTTTGATTGTCTACTACCTTTGTTTGTAGCACGCATCCATAGTCAATTCCATGTGCCTCCAAGCAAGGGACATAACACCAAGGGGGAGCACTTGCAACTTAGTCGTTATTTTTTACTTTGCATTCGTAACAAAGTGACTTAACATTCGTCAAAAATAAGACTTGCAAGGACCTCCCACCGCCCCACCCCCGCCTCCTCCCCACCCCCCCCACACCCCATAGACCACCCCTCCCCCCCCACACCCCCCCCACCCGCCTCTAGAACACTTTTTGCTTCGACAAAAAAGGAGAGAAGATATGTAAACTCAACTACTAAATACTTATTTAGTAACTTTTATATTTAATGATCTTCATGTTTTGATAATAACAAATATAATGTCATACTACGTAAAAGTTTACGTAAACAAGTTATTTAGTCAAAAGTTTACTTGACGACGACAAATCACTTAAGGTATGAATATGGCATTATTAAACATAGTTAATGATCAAAGAAAAATATTATCATTTGCATAAACCCTTTCTAATCAAATGATTTAAGTTAACACATGATTAATTATAAGCTAGTTATATTAATCATGTAAGACAAAATAAGATTAACCATAAGTGGAAACAATCTTTCCAAATCTAGAAAATCTTTCTTTATTGGTGATAAGAAATATTTTGTTCTAGAAGAATCTATTAAAATAGTTTTAATAAGTACAAAACAATATTTTGTATAGATTTGGGGTTAATCATAAGATGATAAATGTTGTCCCAGCTCCTTAGACGGATCCACCGTAACAAGGCATGGATCCACCTAATGGTGGATCCGTGGGTCGCACCATCCAGCTGTTTGGGACAGCATTTGAATTTCAAAGGTTTGCCTAATAAATTGGCAATTAATCCATATTTTAAACAACTTTGACAAATATTTTTTTCACATACATCTTTATCTTTTATATTCTTTTGATCATTATACTTGTTACTAATCCATTAACAAGGATTAAACTCATTCTACACTTAGTGAAGAACACTTAAGAAGATGTCAAGCTTCAAGTGTTATGTGTTGTATGTATCATATGTGTATGATAGGTTAGTATTTAGGCCTCAAAATAGATAATGTGTTAGATTGGTTCTATCTCGAAGTAGAACTCGGTATTTAGCTTAGTACCCTGTAAAAAGTGTAGTGGAGCGACATGTTCGTTTTCTCCGCCTAAAGGGAGCTTGTTGACATAGTGAAGATAACTCTCAAGTTTGGTACGTGGGGAGTGGAGTAAGGCGAAGAGGAGCTTCGTAGCCGAACCACTATAAATCATTGTGTCATCGGTTTGATCTATCTTATCTTTACTTGTTCATATTTCATAGATTACTTATTTACTTATTGCATTGCTATCATATACACTTGTGTATATCTCTTGAGTTCACATAAGTTTATATATAAGTGTGAATTATCGTTTAAGTAACAATTCAAGGTATTTACTTACTGGGCTTAATTATAGTTAGACTTAATTAACACTATAAGTAAATGGGCTAGTTAATTTATTGGGTTGGAAAAAAGTTCGATATGGATCCCTTGATCCATATGGGCGACCAAATGTTTTACCAAAGGTATATTTTAGTATCTTTTGTTTATCTAGTTTATTTATATATGAAATTGATATTTATCTTAAAGGTTAAGATAATTATCTTCTTTCTAAATAAAAGACGATTACTAAATATAATTTAAATTCTTATTGGATAAGGATTACAAATTATTTAGTATAAATAGAAGTCAAAGTGATTAATTGTTAACAAGTTACATAACCCTAAAAGCTCTCCCTCCCCTTGTGTGTCGATTCGTCGAACCAAGGAAACCAAGAACTTCGAGTTCTTGTTTTGTTGTTGTCGTACGTCTTAGGTGGCCAAGAACAGGAGACCGTTTGTTTGCTGGTTGCGTAAAGGTATGTTGTTTACATTACTGACATGATTAATTAGTTCTGATGTATATGAATCTTTCAGTAGAGGAAACATTCTATATAAACAAGTAATTTTATAAAGACTTCTGCTATATCAGTTTATGTAATATAATTTGTGTTATTTAATCGGTTAATGAAATTATAAAATTAATGCCTATTATGTTGTTGCATCCATCAGATATTGGCTATGTGAAACAATTAAGCATAATCTTCTTACATGTCCTAAGGTTTTCCTATCTGGAGTAAATTATGGAGCTAGTGGCAGCTTGACCAGCCTGTCTCTTTCCCGTCGTCCTCTATTAGAGATGTGGGTTTAGGGAATTTTGATAGCCTTGGTCTTCCTAATCTCAACAAGGTCTTACATAGTGTTTTCCAATATGGGTTTTGGGCAATCTAAAAATGGAGAAAAAAGGTTGTTTATGATCCACTGGTATCTCGTGCCAATACTCTTGATGAAGATATTTTCTCATCCATTCAATGGTTTGTTTTAGATTTATGCGTGTTGCAAGCCTCTACATTGTAATTGGAGAAGTTGGATATCGAGTCCTTGTCTTGTGAATAACATTGTTTTGTTTTTGATGTGTTTCATTGTTTTTGACGGGTTCTTTTCTTTTCCTCTAGTTTGGTTGCGTGTCTTCTTACTTTCTTGCGGTCATAAGTCCTTGTAAGTTTTCTTTTGGTCTCTTCCTTGAAGCTTGATAATATTTCAGCTTTTTCAAAATAAAAAAAGTTTGTATTTAAATAGTTTTTTGCTGATTTAAATTAAAGTAAGAAGTAACGAGAAGTGACTATAACCACACATTTGAGATGCAACGACTTGCATTAGATGCATTTCTATTAATTTAGATGCACCATTCTGAGTTTCGAAAGTTTATTTGAAGTGTAAATGGTGCAAAATAATTTTTTGATTTCGGCACATATAGAGGAACAAAATAAAAGAGAAATCATGAAATGCATTTAATATACATATATGCATCTAATTAAAAGCTAGAAAACACATTATGATGCATTATAATGCATATAAGATTATAGACATGCATCTAATTTAGGTTGGTGCATCTCGTATATGCGGTTGTAGTTACTTCTTATCATTCTTAATTTAAGATTACTTCTCATTTGATCTTGACGCGAGACAAACGTTAGGAATCAACTCATGTACATTAAATATAATGTATCTCAATTTTTGGTTAAAACGACGTTGTCTCGGTAGAAAACAAATCCGGCCCAAAATAAGCCCAAAATTGAAAATAATAATAATTACAAAACGTATCTCAAACTATGCGACAAGTTACGAAAACTACCTTCAACTTTTAACTAATTACTACTTTTTTATATAATAAAATTTATTTATCAAATATGTAACACATATCTACCGATTCATTCAGAAGGAATTGCGAACAAAACAATCCCAATATTGCAATGCTTCTGACATACGTATGATTTATAAAAAATGTTGATGTTTAATATATTTAAAAAAAACAAATAAACACACCCCTAAACTATCTAATAACTTTAAAATAAATCACAGAGGTCAACGACGTACTATTATATAAAAGTTTGAATTATATAAATAACCCTATACTTTTTGCTATTTATAACTATTTTATACAACAAACTTTATTTGTCAAATAACGAACAAATATCCACTGACTTCTTTGAAAAAAATATACCGATGAGGAAGCCTCCAGCAGAATTGGAGGTCCTGGCAAAGAAAACTGCTTGAATATATATCAAACATCAACCTTGTATATATCTTACTCAAAAATAAAATACAAAAATATAAAACCTAGAAAAACAAAATATAAATCAAAAAAATTTCAAAATACTAAAAAGAACCTTCTCGACATGTCTCTTGCAAATCGATAATATTTATGTACCTAAAAATGTCAATTAAGATTTCCATACGTTTTAAAACATGTCATTTCTAATTTTCTTAATGGCTTGTAATCAAATTCAGATTGCAACCCGGACCTAAACGTCAACGTGGGAGTGTACGCTTCAGTGCACTTGTCCTAAGAAAAATAAGAAAATTCTTCTTTGAGTGGGTTTCAAAAACTGTTGAACACAATTTTTCAAGAATTTCTCAAAAAGGATTTTTAAAATCTTTCAAAATTATGTGTTCAACACTCCCTTCTCATAGACTTTTCAAAAGTCGAATCATTTTTTAAGTGGATCAATTTTTTAAAGGGGGGGGGGGGGGGCTTTTATAACCAAAGTCTTAATGTGGGTAGACACATTCTTTAAAAGCTTTATTTTTTAATGTGTCTATAACATTCCAATGTGCGAGCATAATTTGTCAAAGATTTATTAATGTCATATAGTCAAATATTCATAGTTAGTATCTTTTAAAATTGTGTGCTCCATGTTTCAAACTATTTAAACAAGTGAAAAAATGTCAAATTTCAAAAATAGTTATTGACGAGTGTGAATATATCGAAAGATGCGCCAACGATCAAAGCTACATCTGGTCTAGAGAAATAAAAAACCTCGCTAGTGGCCGAGTGACCATTTGTGTTAGATATAAACACACTTGGACATAACTAGATTTCTCATTTTGTTTATAACATATAATAGTGGCTCAACCTCGATTTCACATGGAATTTTCAATGTCATTTTTCCAAGTTTTACATATAGAGTCATAAAAGTGTGGAATTGAGGGGGAGCAAATGAAATATGTTCCATCATATTCATGATAAAATATTTTTTCCCCATGAAACCTTTCCATGTCTCAAATTTAATCAATTATTGAAAATACTAAGTGATTTATTATTTTCTATAGGGGAGAAAATGTGATCTATAAGACTTAAGAGTTTAAGTGCATACAACTCTTACCTCCATGTGCGAAACATTTTTGAATATCGATGCACATGTGTATGAGGAGTATTTCAAAAGAATGAAACTTTTAAAGTGTTACAATGTTTTGTTTTATATCAAACACTTTGAATGGTTTTCAAACAAGGTTTTATGGTTCGATCTCTATACCCAACAACCAATTAAATCACGATGTCGATGAAGTCATAAGGTGGTTAAGGTTAGGTATTAGTCCTATGATCCAACCAGAATCGAAGGGATTTTCCTATGGACATTTCATAGTTAGATTATAAATCCTTAGGTATAATTTGGAGATAAATGAGAATAAGGGAATAATGTTGATTAAGACATGATTTATCACTGGAACAATCATAACATGGTGGTAGTAATGATGTCTTGGTAAACATTGAAAGGGTTGAAGAATGAAAAAAAATATATGATAAATGGTGAAAAGAAAGAAGCCCTCCATACACTTTAGGCAAAAACCAGATCAATACATATGCTATCGGATATTACCAAGATGATGTCTGGTATTGAAAAAAGTCATCATGCACACAGTGATGCAATGCATAACCCTTACCAGCCATTCAAGTTTCTCTCAAAATATATTTTTCTCATTTGTCACGGAGATACACACGTAATATATTAACTTCTTACACCGAGAATGTTAATATTGAAAAGGTGGCAGTCAGTTCCAGCCTTCAATCACTAAAACCAAGTGCACTAATTGAGTCTAGAGCAAAGAGATCAATACATAAATCTCATTAGGATACAACGTCAAAATACACTTGTTGAACATCAATAAGTTCACAAGTTGTAACAAAGAGTCCTACGCATTATCCTTGTGATCTTGCTAGAACATTCAGAGTGATACTCTTTAGTATTTCACAGTCTCGAATGGAAATATTTCTAGAGTTAACATCAAACAGCTCTGTGGTTGGTGATGTGCGAGATTCTATATAAATCAAACTTGTGACATCTAGAAATCAAATGTGATCCAGGTTAAGGAATCGATGGAAAATGCCCATTTATTGCTAAACCTTCTAAATGCAGGTACCAACGATGGCATAACTTCCTCATTCCAGCCACAAGCTCATTCCCAAGCTTTAAAGTCACACCAACAACATCAAATATTAAAGAATGTAACGGTTATCAGCCTCCAATTAAGAAAGTCAAAGATATACTCCCAACAGCTACAATTGGCACAAGAAATTCAAGAACGAGTTAGC
>BQNB010020608.1:1631-18662 GCA_026074375.1 Tanacetum coccineum
TTATTGATTCACAACACACACCACAAATCAATTGTTGCTCTCTCCTCTCCCATTGTTCAACTGAAATCCCCACCTTAGGGATTTTCGGTTCTCCCTTTTCCTCACTACCGAATTTCGGTAAACCCTTTCAATTAGGGTTTTCGGTAGTGATTAGTTCTTCTCAAGTCAACGATTGCAAAACACTAATTAGGGTTTTCGGTTTTAGGGTTTTTCCCTTAACCGAATTCAGTGGAACCCTATTTAGGGTTTTGAATTTTCGGTGATTGCTACAAGGGTTGTTTGGTTTTCGGTTCAAGTAAATAAAGCATACACCATCGGTGTTTGGAGGACTAGCATTGTTGCGTACTTGTTCGACGTGTTGTGTGAGCAACCGTAGAGGTGGTAATTTAACCACTAATCTGTTTTCAAGATCTATTCTTGTTTATTGATTTAACTCAATAAACAAAAGGTTAGTATATTACTTGTTTAATTTGTGTGTTAATCTATATGCTAAAACTAGATCCATCCGCTGCGTACTCATAGCTAATTCGTTACCTAGTTTGTTAAATCCCAACATATTATACCTTATATATTAATAAGGAATATCGTTCTCCCGAGGAGGCTTTCATGCACCCATTAAACACTCGCCCGGCCCGATTGGTTTTATTAATTGATACCGGTTATCTCTCTCTCAAAACTTCACTCTTATCTCTCGCACCTTCCACCTGTCCTCCTTCCCTCTCTACTCTATGCAGTTGTCCTCATCGACCCGTTTCTGACCCTCCAAAAGACACGTAGCAAAACACATCTTCATCTCTAACGCCTCAAAACACACATACACAAACCAAATGGTTCCCTTTCAATTCGAGATTCAAAGCTAAAGTTTCCCTTCAATTTAAGATTCTGATTAGATTTGGCAAAAATCAGCAGGTAGCCTTTTTTTCCTAATTTATGTGTATTAATAATATGTGTGTTACATTTTTTACTGTACTTTTGGTGTAAATTGATTTTAGGTTTTATAATGTTGCATAAATCGATATTTAAGATTCGTATAAAAGAAATTAGGGGTTTTGGTTTTTGTGTTTGTGTAGTGCTACCACCGCCGCTGCTGGCCACCACCACCACCTGTTGCTTACCGCCGTGTCTGCTAAACACCACCACCCCTGTTGCTTCTAAGGTATTCAAACATAATTGCGATTTCGATTTATTTTGGGCAGATTTCAGTTGCTTAAAATTGCATGTGATAAATTCTATCTTAATCAAATCACTTTTGTTGCTTAATTGCTAGAACAAGCGCGATTAGTTTAAGGGTTTTTTTAGTATAAGGGGATGTTTGGGATTGCTTCTAATTTTTGCGTATTTTGATTTGTGGCTAAAAAAATGGATTCTTAGGCTGTGATGACTACGAAAGGCCTCGACAAGGCTGAGATTATTTAGCGCCAAGAATGTTTTCGGCTTAGATATACATGTAGATCACACACACTTAGTATTTTAATCAATTCGTTGGTCGCCTATTTCTTTTTTTCTTTATAAGCCGAAACAAACACCCTTATATAAAATAGCAATGTTGGGTTTCAAAAAGACTAATATGGAGACATACCCGTCTCATGAATTTTAAAATAACAATAAAAAATGTTTGAAATTGGAGACAATGGATTAAGTTTTAATATGGGTATTGTTTTATGTATATGAAAGGTTATAAATTTACATGTTTAATGAAGTGGTTGATAAGTGAGTGTACTTTTAGGTAGATAAGGAATGTTAATGAAAAAATTGTAAGCTGAGATTTTGCAAAATTTCATAGAAAATGGTATGAATTTAAGGGGTTGTTCGGGAATTGGGATTGTCTTATTTATCGACACAACAACAAACACAACTCATGAACGAGATATACATGCAATTTACGTAATCATGTGTTGTATAAACCTACATGCTATTACTATTTTTAATTGTATTTCAAAATAAGTGGCATCTGAAACGGTGTCTATTCTTTACTTAGTATCTAATTTTTTTTGTCGTTGGCAACTTCTTTAGGTACGGGATAACGACATGCAAGACGATAACATCGAAGGCTAACCACAAAGCACTAAAAGGTATGTTGATCTTCCTAGGTTTGGCTATTTGTGTCAACGTTTAGAGTTTGCGAAACGTATATCAGAATGAGTTTATTTTTATATATACGAAACATTATTTCTAACCTTTTGGAATCATGTATATCTATTATATGCATATTCTTTTGTTGATACCCTAAAGTCGAGATGATTTAGTAATCGTAACTCCACATTCTTATTGGCTCTTACGTTTTGCCTAAATATGATTGTCCGTACATTGTCGAAACTAGAACTGAATAGAGTATTTGATTTTTAAAGAGTTTTCCCACAAATTTGATCCCATGTAGGTTTCATTGTTGTCTATTAGATTGTCATTTTTCGACTTAATGATTGGTGATTTTTTAAATTTTATTGTATGCTAGTACACATGTAAATGAAAACTATGATTTTGGTACTTCATATGCAGATAATACTTACAAGTTGCAATAATATTAAGAACTTTTTAATTTACACCATGTTGATGCTAAGAAAAAAGGTATTTTGGGTCATGTTTTAGGACAAACCAAATATAAAAAACATGCAACAAAAACAAAACAGCTACAAGGCCTTACCCCCCAAACAACAAACACAACATCCCCCCACCCCGCAACACCCACACTCAAAATCGCCCCCCCCTACACCCCCAAACCAAAATATTAAAAAAAAAACATTTGCATAAACCAAAAATAAACCCCCAAAACAGCTTTACCAAGGATCCCATCGGTGGTTTTTGCCCTGTTTCTATCCTTAGGAGATTAAATGCTATATAGAAAGATTTTTTAGAAAATCATGTTTTCAATATCAAGTTTAATTGAGGCGTTGATTGGAAAAAAAAAATAAAATACATCAAAGTAAGTCATCAAACATTTTCAATGCGTTTCTTAGGATATAGGGAGATGAGAATTCCTATTATTGGTTTATGTTATGTAAAAAAAAAAATCATATTTTATTCTACCTTCTATTAATGTGAATTCGACCTACGAGGAATTGCAAAAAAATTAGATAATGCATTATGGGAAAACATCACCTTATGAGTAAAACTGGCGTGTTTGATAGTCATGTAGTGTTTGGGTTATTTTACTTTGCTGTTTTTGTGTTAGTTTAACTTGTTACATCAAGGTGGGGCGGAGCAGGGCAAGAGAGAAGAAGAAGAGGGGGCAAAAGATAAAGGTTCCTCTCTTCGGAGAGGGTGGAGCTCTTTCAGGAAGATAAGAGCAAAAGAAGAACAAAGGAAGAGGGGGGGGGCAGAATAAGTCCTTCGCAAATTCCCTAGTCCCCTTCGAGAGAAGATGGGAAAGGAAGAATTACAAATACCACCCCATTATACAAACTGCAAAACCAATTATTTGCCTTTTCTATCCATAGGAGATGTAAATGCTATAGAAACATGTTTCCAATATCAAGTTTAATAGCAGCGTATTGGAAAAAAAATACATCAGTCAAGTCAAACATTCAATGCGTTCTTAGGAGATGAGAATTCCTATATTGGTATGTTATGTACAAAAAAATCACTATTCTACCTTCATTAATGTGCAATCGACCTACGAGAATGCAAAAATTAGATATGCATTATGAAAACATCAGCCTATGAGTAAAACTGGAGTGTTTGGGATTACTTGCTGTGTTAGTTTACCCTGTACATCAAGGGGCAGTCCTCGAGAATACAAACCACATAATACAAACCTGCAAAACCAATTAACTCCAGTCACTCTAACGAAACAAAAATGGGGTAAACAATTCACCTTTTTATCATCTATCAGGCGTGTCGGGTCGGTTTGTATCAATGCGAGATGGGTTAATTACCCAAGGACAGCCAGGTCGGGTCGGTTTGTATTTTGTGGTTTCTAAAAGGGGTTAGTTAACTTTGTTTGTGATTAATATGGTGTTTGAAAGCGTTTTGTGTTTTTTATATTAAAAAATGGATTAGAATCCTCTAAAGTTGAGTCAAACATGATACATCATGTTCACCAATCACAAATTAGTTAATTGTATAAAACTTTTTCTTTTAATAAAAATCATATGCCCACTTATTTATTTTCACTCACAATAAACTTAACATGATCAATCATGTTTGACCATAAATATCAACTGATCAATAGGCGATATGAATATGTGAAATGTATGTGCTAAATTCAAGAGTCACATTACATTAAAAAAAATTATATCGACTCAAAGTATTTGCTCACTAAAATTTGTAACTAATGACTGTAGTGACACAGTGGGTGGAAATTTGTATATGTTTTCAAGTTAATATAATATTTGTCAAGGATCATTAGAGTGTCATTAAATTTATAGTTAATTAATTAAATTTTGGTATATGTCAGTATAATTAAAGGTGAATAATTAATGATTGTGCAGGAAGCAACAAATGTGGTAGCTGCACAATTACAAAAGCTAAAAGCAGAGAAAATGGAAGCGAAGAGGATAAAGAAAGAAGAAAAGGCGAAAAAGAAAGCTGCCAAGATGATGATGGAGTGCAAGGATTCATCCTCATCCGAGAGTCCATCTTCTTCAGAATCCGATTGCGATAATGTCATGAACATGAAGGAAATGAAGACCAAAAAGACCTCAAATACTGGTCAAGAAACACCATTATCTTTGGCTCTTCTTGTTTAAATATATGAAAAAGTGGAAAACAAAGTAAACGAGAACGCAATGTTGAAGGATCTTACTTTGGTAGAAGAAGGTTCTAAGAAGATTGAGGTTTGTATGAGGGGAAAGTGCAAGAAATCAGTAAAATATATATAAGTCTAAAAATCAACAGGATCGAATAAAACCACCGAGAAGTAGTATGAGATGTCTCCCCTTCCCAGGGGGTCGTTTATCCAACGAGGTAGAACTGAACATCGATACAGTCGGAGATTAAGTTGGAAGGAGAGAAATGATTTGAGAGTGCAGGAAGTTAAATTAAGCAATAACAAATAAAAACGTTTAAGAAAATCCTAAAAATTATGAAATTAAGCTAGAAAACGAGAGCACGATTCCCGAACTAAGGGGGAAAAACCTAAATTCTTCAAAATAATCCCCAGCGAAAAACTTTCACTCTAGACATAACGTAGGGAACAAAATAACGAAGAATAAAAGACTAGACTGAAAAACGGAGATCGTTTGACCCAAAAACAGTCAAGACAAAAAAAACCACCGCACCCGGGAACCCTTCTTTTTAAAAAGACAGAAAAGTTACAAACATGACCCTTTATACAAAAATTTTGTGTATTTTTTCTACAAACTAATGACTAAAGAAAATTTTCTGAAAAAAAGAAAAATATTTTTTGATAAATTTTGTATTTTTAAGTGATGTTTTTAAACTTTAAACGAAAGTAAATTTTGTAAAAAATACTAAATGGGAACCTTCGAAAAATTCTTCTTCTAATATTTTTCCAAAATCTTAACACTATATTCTACCTACGACAAATAAGAAACAAAAAGTTGGCTTAAAAATAAGCCGGTAAATAAGCTATAACAGCTTTGTATCGCTTATAAGCCCTAAACACCCTTAAATACCAAGGCCCTTGGGACTATAACGAAAAAGTCCCAAGGGCGCAGCGGTATGAGTGTGTAAAAAGGGGGAATGTATCGAGGGGTACCGAAGGATTCGAGTCATTGCAGCACCCGGTCCACCCTTGTCTTTCCCTCTTTTTTTTTGGAAAAACTTTGTGAAGCAAAGTTGTTAAGCTCGTGGGGCTTAACAACTTTCTCAACTACAAGTTTTTCTGAAAAGCTCTAAATAAGCTTTAAAACAGCTTTTAAAACGACAGAATGCTTAAAATAAGCTTAAAGGCTTTGAAAAGCTAAGTCATTTGGCTTTGTGGACAAATAAGCTAAGTCTAAACTAAATAAGCTAAAGAGGGGGCCTAAACTAAACTAAATAAGCACTAAAGGTCTAAATGCTAAAACTAAATAAGCTGAAAGAGCTTTAATGACAAAATCAAAGCTAGACTTAAGCAAAAAGGGCAAGGGCTATGGGAACTTTTGATCAAAAAGCAAAGAATTTTGAGAAGAAACAACACAACTCAACACCCCACCATCTTAATAAGCTACTAGAAAACAATACCTCAAAGAATAACTAAATAACTGGAATGTAGCTATATGCACACGAGCAGTGACTAACCTTGAAGTTATACTGTTTGGGTCAAAATTTGGCTAAATACTCAATAAGCACATGTAAATAGGTGAATTAATCTGAACAAAGCTATCAAACAAACAACATAACTAGAGGAACACAATTGAGCTTAGTGAAATAAGCTGAACAAGCCAAGAAGGAAACCAAGCAATCCTAAACTATGACTGAAGGCAAAAACAGTGAAAGTGGCTATTTTGAGCTTTAAAATAGAGTTTATCTTAAAAACTTGCTAAAGCTGAAACTTAGAGGTCTTGTTAAGGAGCTTTATGGGCTCGACAAGAAGGCAATAATTAAGGCTAAGCACACTAAAAAAAGCTATAGAAAAAGAGGGCTTAAAATCTACCCATTGCGAACCAGGGGAGATTAATGCTTTTTTTAACACAATGCAAATTTTGAGCGGGCTTATTTGACAGCTTTTTAAAAGCTGTCAAATAAGCTCAAAACTAAAAAATAAGCTTAAACAGATTGAGTATACTATGAAATGGACTTGTGCTCCAATTTTAAACTTTTAAAAACCATTAAAACCTGCTGATCTTTTAAAGTGAAAAAGGGCTTTTGCTTTTTTAAAACTGCTACTTAAAAAAGACTTGGTGGTTTTTGACTCAAAAAGTCAAGTGACCAAAAGGTGTTGACAGCTTGATTTAAACACACAAATAGCACACTTTTTTGAACTAACACTCAAAATCCCAAGTGCTTATCTAAATAAGCACTTGTGGCTTTTTAAAATCCCACAGTTTGAAAGATGTGACTTAGATAGACTTTGAAAAACAATTTGCAAACTCAACAACTTATAAAATAGCTTAAAACAAGCTTAATACTTAAGCTTAAACTACTTTGAGACTCCAACCCATACCAAACTTGTATTTGACCCGTTTTTAGTGTTAACCCAAACACTCCTTTAATATTTTGAAAATGACTTTTTAAACCTATAAAAGCTAATTTAAGCTGAAATTTTAGAAGACTAATAAGACTTAAACAATATTAAACACTAAAAAGATAAAAAGCTCAAAAAATAAGCACTTAAAACAGGACAATAAGCTAGGACAGAAATAGCTTATTTAGACAGTTTTCACCAAATGGCATAAAAATGAAATGAAAAGCATTGAAGGCATACTAGGCATTAATAAACACTTAATAAGCACAATTAAACAGTAATAAGCTAATAAATAAGCTAATGCTACAGTAATTTTAAGCTAAATTTAAAAGAAAAGGTACCTTTGATCCTTTGCTCAAAAAGGATCTTTGGAGACCTAATAAGCTCTAAGTCCTACCCAAAGCTTATAAATAAGCTTAGACTAAGCATATACCCAATAAGCCATCCACATTTGCTTATTCCTCCATCTTTGCTCAATCCAACAGTACCTTGCTTTAAAGTTTTGTATATAAAAAATATGTTGAACAGGTTATGATAATAACTTATATTGAGAGCTTAAAAGATTTAAAAAGGCAATTGTAACTTAGAACACAAGTAAAGAAAACTTAACTCAATTTCATTAAAATGAAGTACAAGTACAATTAAAAGCTTTAAACTGAAAAACACTTAAAACTATTTAAAAAAAACTACACTTAAACTACTTCAACTACTAAAAAAAACTACTTTTAGCCACAATGGCTTTACAAAGCTTTTATAGTAGAAAATACGACTAGGCTTCCTTTCAGTCTTCTTCTTTTTGCTTTCCTTGTAGACACAAGAAGTGTAGTGCGTTTGTTGAAGAGTGTAACACAATAAATCCTGGCCCTGTTATATCAACTTGGTGCTTGTTCGGATCATCAAAACCATCGAAAAAAGTTGGGTAGTTGTAGGATTAGCACGTTGGCAATCTTACAGCTGGGAAAGCTTAGTGGAGGGGGAGGGAAAGGTTTGTCCATGGGGTGGTTTGGGTTGCAGGGTAAAAGAGAGGGAGTTAACCCGTGAGTTGGTTGGGATTTGAAAAGGGCGGGAAAAGGGGTGTTATAAAAGGGTAGGGGTGACAGGGTGAAAGTTTGGGGTTTTGACAGCTTTAGTCCTCCAAAGTGTGTGTATAGTTTGCACCACACGTCCTTGTTATGAAAATGTTTGGGGACTTGGCAAAACAACCCCCCAAGGGTTATAATACCAATCACACCACTTGGTCCTTGTGGTTAAATAACTTTTGGGGACTTGGCAAAACAAGTCCCCAAGAGTTATATAACTCTTTGCATCTTTCGTCCCTTTGGTGTACAAGTTAGGGGGGTTGGCAGTTTTGCCCCCCCACTTGTTACTTTGAGCAAATTGCAAAATCAGCCCTTGTCTTTTCTGTTGACTTTTTGACTTGATTGACTTTCCGGCTTTGATTTGGCTTTGTCTTTCACAGTCTTTTCCATTCCGAGTCCAGTTTTGTCGTTTTGGCTTTGTTTTTCGTCCTTTTCTTGGTTATCCGTTCCTGCATAATACAATTAGCAAAACAAGCGTATATTTGGCATTTTAAGTCCGTTTTTGGTTATTTTAGCTCGTTTTTAAAGGTAAAAGGTATGTGTATTTAAGCACATACCAAAATCCCCCATACTAAGGTATTGCCGTGTCCTCACGCAATGCTATGAAGTAAGCATTTACGAAAACTAAGAATCTCAATCCCCCTCGACTAATAACTTTGAAAAGTAGCAAAGTGTTTGTCAAGGGAAACTAAAGAATCAAAAGCTTCGACAAGTCCCGTTTTCACCACTTTTTATTTGTACACTAACTATCCCTAATATTTTTTGGATTTTTCTTTTTCTTTTCTCGACTACCTGTTTGACTTCCTTTATTTTATCAACATTGGGATCATAGAATGAGAAACGCCCATAGAATAATCTACGGATGTCCTGACGGATAAATTCATCGTCCCCGATTTTTCACTAGTTCCAAACCAAGCAATTAAACAAGATCATTTGTCAATATAAGTCTAAATGCTAAGCACTCATACTTATGACTTGTGAACTTTTAACTCCCAACATGAATATATGATTTAAATGTGTGTACTCATTTCAACTCAACCATAGATCAACTTATTTTCATAGTCGTGATTCAAGATGAATCATGACTCAAAGCAACAATCTTATCAGGACCTTGTAACTTGATTTTAAAGAACGAGATTTTAACTGTAGAACTTTTTGCAACATTTTCATCATTATAATCATAAGTTCTTAAAGCTAGGAATGCGTTGTTTAGTTTGAACACCTACCTAGGCCTCGCTCCCTAGTAGGATATCACAACCAACGACCGATGTTCTTAGTTTGAAAACCCACCCCGTTGCTAGCGTAGTGGGAAATCACAACAACACCTTCTTCCTAATATGGCTAAGGATTAGTGTTTTAGTTTGAACCCTCACCTAGACCTCGCTTCCTGGTGAGATATCACAACACACCAAATCCTTAGAAGTAAAGATGTCTTAGTTTGAACCCCCACCTCGTGATTAGCGAAGTGAGATATCACGACACATCTTTTACTTGCTCCATATAATCAAATGTATGCTTCATTGGCAAAATTTCAATATTCATGCATTTTTGCATTCATACTTCATTCATGCTTCTTTGGCATTTTAACTTTCGGATTATTAAGAACAGAAAAATCTCGTTTTAAAGAATCAAGATACAAATTTGAAGCTTTTTCTAAAAACATCGATTGACTTAGTTGAACTGAATTGAGCACGTATGATTAGGTGGATTAGAAGCTTATGGGAGAAAAAGAACACAAGTTATTCATATAAGTTTTTAGACGAATCTTGCTTGACACATAAACTTATATTTAACTCTATCATTTCTCGTTCTTCACTTAAGAATTCAAAGCAATAGAATTCGTGAAAGCTTTGGCCTAAAAGAACTAGCTAGGGCTCAACACGCCCGATCGAGTCAAAAATTTATTCTTACTCTACCCAAAAAGACAAAAACACTTATTCTATTTTTGAAAATTTTTAAATTTTTTCATTTTTTTGGTATTTTTGCAAAAATTTGGTGGTAAAACGGGATTGCGTGATAACAACGACTGCAGGCAAAAATCAAATCGAAGATTCCCCCCCCATACTAGAACTAAACATCGTCCTCGATGTTTCAAAGGGGTACCTACGTAAATCTAAGGCCGTTTATGAAGTATGCCAAAAGATAAACGTTAGTCGATAAGATTTGGATACTGAATTCCCAAAATGAAGCTGAGGATGTGAAGCTCGAGTTAAAAATGACAGAATCGAGAGCCTTCACAATCCGGGAATACCTGGACATACAATACAAAGCACACAAAACATGGACAAAACACGGGTAATGGAAAATGAAAGCCTCTCACACAAACACTTATTTATTAAATACTACGGATAACAAGGGGGTGCCTCCACGAAGCGCTTGTTTAGGGTCCACGCTTTAAGCCCGTCCCCCGATTTATTGGTCCATGGGGAACGTTTGGAGATGCTCTGACAACCTCGTTGTACGTCCCCTCCAAATAATGTTAGATACATGACCGATTCACTTTAAAGTTGGGCCCGGGAGATTTTGAATAGCTCGACGGTGCCATAAGGCGAGGCGAACTTGGACAATTGATGGAATGGTCCAGACCAACGGATTTTAATTTGCCCGAGAAAATCTTGAGTCTAGAGTTGAAGAGGAGAACACGATCACCCCAACGTGAAAACGCGGTTTTTATGATCTTAAGCAACGTGTATCTCTTTGTTTCTCTTAATAGGTCAAAGAGTTTTCCTAGCCCTGATCACGAAGTTTCCCATTTAATTCATCAGTGAAAACTTTCCTGTGATCACCCGCTGTTTGAATATCAAAGTTGGTATGCTTGAGAGCCCAGTTATGCTTGTCTCTAGCTCTATCGGTAATGACATGCCGTCCCCGTACACAAGCTTATATGGAGTACACCCGATGTGTGTTTTTGTAAGCAGTGCGGAAGGCCCATAAGCATCATTCTAATTTATCGACCTAGGAGGCACGATTTTCTCCTACGGTTCTTTCAAGAATACGCTTTAAACCACGTTTGGACACCTCAACTTGCCCACTTGTTTTGTGGGGATATGCGGTGGAGAGACGGTGAGTATAACTCCATACTTAAGCCTGACATTGTAAATTGGTCCATGCAGAAGTGAGTTCCGCGATCACTTATTATAGCCTCGGGGTGCACCAAATCTGATATTAAAGATAGTTTTCAAAAATTTACAAACAACCGGCATCATTGTGTGGAGCGCTTTTGCTTCAACACCATTTTGACAAATAGTCAACAGCCACGAGTATGTACTTGTTTCCTCTTGAATGTATGAAACGGCCCCATACAATCAATGCCCACAGATGTCAAAGATTTCGCAACTTGGATGGAGTTTTGTGGCATCCACATCACTTGCGGTATTTTTCCTGACGGTGACAAATGACACAACGGTGACAAAGTCATGGGCATCCTTTAGATGGTGGGCCAATAGAATCCTGAATCGAAGATTTTTTCTTGCTGTAGTAATTGGCACCATAGTGTCCCCCAGTAGTCCACTGAGACAAGCTTTGAGAATGCTAAAGCTTCTTGCCCAGAAACACAACGTCTTATCACCTGATCAGCACAGATCTTAAACAGGAAAGGATCATCCCAGAAATAGTGTTTGACATCCTTGAAGAATTTTATTTTATTGATGGATTTCATCCCTTAATCACGATTTTCCCCCGCATGGTAATTTGCGAATCTGCAAACCAAGGGGTACTCTTGATCTTGATGATCAAATCGAACCAAGATCTGAGAAGGAAATGCTCATTGATTCTTTGTTATCGAGTTTGTCTTGATGCGGATTTTCAGTCTGGACAGATGATCGGCGGCGAGATTCTAGCTCTTTTATGTCTCGAAATTCAATATCAAACTCCTTGGAGAAATAAGACCACCGGCATGAGTCTTGGCCTTAGCATCCTTCTTGGCAGAAGGAGGGAAACAAAGAGATGATACTTGATGGCAGAGTGGTCAGTATACACTATGCTTTTTGACATAACAAGATATGACCGAAATTTCTCAAAGGCATACACTACAGCAAGTAATTCTTTTTCAGTAGTAGTGTAATGAGTTTGAGCCTCGTTCATAGTCTTGCTAGCATAGTTATAGTTGAAAATGCTTGTTTTTCTTTGCCCGAGGACTGCACCAATTGCGAAGTCGCAATCATCGCACATTATTTCAAAGGGCAAGTCCCAGTCGGGAGCAATTAAGATCGGAGCCTCAGTCAATTTTCTTTTGAGTGTATTAAAGGAATCGATACACTCTTCAGAGAAGAAAAATGGAGTCTCTTTTTCAAGCAAATGAGTCATAGGACGGGCAATTTTCGAGAAGTCCTGAATGAATCATCGGTAAAAACCGGCGTGCCCAAGGAAACTACGGACACCTTTGACAGAAGTCGGATGAGGGAGTTTAGCTATTACTTCGACTTTAGCTCTATCAACCTCAAGTCCCGACTTAGAAATTTTATGTCCGAGAACAATGCCTTCCCAGTTTAACGATAAATTGGTGTCTTCACACCGTTTCAGCATCTTTTCTAAATGGGTTAGGCACGTAGAGAAAGAGTCCCCAAAGACCGAAAAGTCATCCATAAATACTTCCATCGTTTTTTTCAATCAATCGTGAAGATGCCATCATACATCCGTTGGAATGAACCTGGAGCATTGCATAGCCAAAGGCCATGCGACGATTGGCGAAAGTTCCGTATGTGCAATAAAGGTTTTAGTCTTTTCTTGATCTTTTGGGTCAATTGGATCTTGAAAATAACCCCGAGAAGCCATCGAGGAAACAGTAGTAATGTTTCCTGCTAGTCTTTTTCGAGCATTTGGTCATGAATGGTAAACGGAAGTGGTCTTTTCCGGTGGCTTCCATTAAGTTTTCTTAATCAATACATACTCCCATCACCGTTAACAATCGAGTAGGAATCAGTTCATTCTCATCCATTTAGATGACGGTCATGCCTCCATTCTAGGTACACAGTGTGCCGGTCTCACCCAAGGCTGTCAGAGATGGGGTATATCACTCCAGCGTCCAAGGAGTTTTTCAACCTCCTCTTTGATACATCATGGGATTTTGGGTTTACCCTCCTCTGACTTTTGCACAGATGGTTCGTAGTCCTCTTCCATTAGAATCTAAGTGAGTACAAAATCTGGCAACACCCTTATATCGAGAGTTCCAAGCGGGCTCGCGTTGTAGGGACTAAAGAACCTTGAAAGAGCAGCGGGATGTAAGGGAAGTTGACCGTTATGAGAACGCCAACTTAGGTTGACATTGTCATCTATGATCGAGACATTTGTTTATAAGTTCGAGTCTTTGTCATGGAACGGTCGGGGAAAGTTACTAGCAACCGCACCTTATTTGTTACCTTTAAACTATTTATTTTGTGATTTTTATTTAACAACCATTTTTACTTCCCTTTCCTGATAACTAACCTTAGGATCTACTCGAGCGAGGATGTGTTCGAGCATGGATGTCTATTCCGTCGTTACGGCCATGTATGCGTGTCTCAGCTGCCTTGTTTGACGAAGACCTTTGGTGAAAGTCAGAAGCTCCATACCCTATATCATTCTTCATCCTAAAAAGAATGATTAAACCCGAGCCTACTAATAAATACCTAATTTACCTTTTGACTTGTTACTCCTTAGCTCTAGAGGTGGAGATGTGTATCCTTGCCAAGCTTATGATACGAAGCTAATCATGACCGAGCAATTAAGCATACTACTTAAATGTTACACCCTAGATTAGTTGAGTGATCTGAGTGTTTTCATTCCATATTTCGTGAGGAGCATGGTTTTGTACAGGTGATCTGAACATGAAAGAAATGCTTAATGGAAAAATCCTTAACCTCGGTTGGGATACATTTTCAAAATCTTTCTAAAGTCTACTTGAGGACAAGTAGGATTCAAGTGGGGGGATATTTGATATCATCAAATAACGTCATACTTTACTATCATTTATCCCACGTATTTTACCCACTTTTATATAATTATTGCAAGATATTGGTACTTAATTTCTTAAAGTTTATTATTGCAGTAATTATGGAGTCACTTGTGAAGAAGAAGCAAAAAGGCGCAATTCTAGAGCTTAAACGAAGACATTTGAAGAATACTATTTTCTGCACCTATACGCCGTATCCAGCAATGAAGATACGACGTATCAGCGCCAGCTCAGCACAAGAAACGCGTAATGATCAATTCCTGATCTGGCGTATCCACTACAACCAATACGCCGTATGCACAGCTGTTCATCGGTCAAAGATACGCATTTAATATGATTGATGGTTGATAGGTGTAAAATACACATATCCGTTAACACCAAAAATGACCCTAAATGACCCAAAACAGAATAAAAATGGCAAAGATATGCTTGTTTTTGTGTTTTGTGTGTGCAGGTACGGATATATCAAATATCACACGAAAACCGTCAAAAACGGACAAACACGGACACGATGAACGGAAGAGCAGAAGAGAAGCCAAAGATTCAAAGCCAAAGCCAGAAAAAATCAAGCCTCAGTCAAAGAAAGTCAAACCCTAGCAAAGAAAAGTCAACCCATAAAAAGACAAAAACCCAAAATTACCATTTAAGTCCCCCGAGTTTCAAAAGATTACAAAAATGGTCCTTGGACTCTAAATGGGCCTTAATTTCCCTTTATTCCATACCCGAATCCAAAAGCCCAAAACCCTAAAGCCCATTTGCCTTTTATAAAATCACAAGGACTTAAGTTGCCAATTTTAAAAGTTGTTTTACATTACAACTTTAAATAACCAAACACAAGGACCAATTTTGCCAATAGACCAAAGTTCAAACGGATTTTACCCTTTCAGTTATAAAAAGGAAAGAAAATGGCACCAAGACCATTATCACTATTCACCGTCTCCCTCGATTCACCTTGTAGTCAAAACAAAGGGTTTTTCTCAATTGAAGGGTGATTCTGTCAATCCAAGTGGTCTACATCATGATGGCATGGTTAGATTTGTAAAAACAAGTACTCTTATTAGCTATCTCAAACAAGAATCATACGTGGCTATGGAAAGAAGCACAAGGATGATGGATTTTCACACTTGGATCACTCACGAAACTAACACAAGGCTTCATAACGGATTGCCACGCTGGCAATCCGTGTGAATCCCAAGGAGTGATCCAACGGCTCATAATCATCCTCCAATGATTGATTGATTATACGGCAGAGATTAAAGGGAGCGTGGGATGCAAGCAAGTTCTTAGAAGGTTCTCTACAAGGCTATAAATAGCCACACACCTCTCACACACAGAGGGGATCTAGACACCTTTTATTTTTCTAGTTTTTTTAGCTTAATAGTTTGTAGCTTAATTTTCAGTATTAAATCCCTTGTAATTTTCTTTTAAATCATGTAATCAAGCTTTTAGTTAATGAAATTTACTTTTTATAATCTGTCATACTCTTTTTACTTTACTTATAAGTCTTAAATAAGCAAAAGTGTCTTCTATTGTTACTCAATAAGCTCTCATAAGCTAATTAGCTCTCTCAAGTCTATAAGCTTGAGATTGAGCTTGTTAATTCAAGCCTTAATCATACTTAGAGACTTAAAATTAGCTGAACTTAATTACCTAAACTCTGGATTTAAATAGCTTATGGAAAGGGATTCAGTTAAGGAAGGAATCCCATGGACTATTACTGGCTTATCTATGATAAGCCAGAGCTGTAGATAAGCTCTAAGAGCCTATTAAGCTTCTGTTAAGCTGAAGCCATTTGTAAGTTTCTTTTAAATTCCTTGTTCTTTATTTTCTAGCTTAATTTAGCTTAGTTGTTAACCAGTAGTTTAAACTGCTTATTTACCAGCTTAATTGTGCTTTCTATTGTTAAGTTGAGCTTATTAATTTTGTTTGATAATCTGTCTTTAGTAAAAATAGTATAGATCATAGTTTTTTAAAATTCTGTCTTAAAAATCATAAAAACCTAAAAAAAGTAGCCTTAGTTGTAGATCTTTGAATTAAGCTTAATTAATTGTGGATTTATGCTTGTTAAGCTTGTTTTAAGCTATTGGATATCTGGTAATTAGGTCTCGAGCAGTTGCGCCATAGTACGATTATCAGCCATCGTAACTATGGGAGGATTATCAGGTTTCTCAAGATTGGATGATTCAACAGAAGTTTGTCGGACTTGTGGTTGTCGACGTCTACGGGCTTGAGAACGAGTGCGCATGCACAAAATAGAAATATAAAAAGAAAATTTACACTAATTTTTTTTTTTGGTTTTTCAATGATTTATTCACAATTGATTTTAACGGACAATGAGATAAGACAACTTAAACCAAATAATCTACTTACTTCACGGTAGCTCTCAAAAAGATAAACGCACAGGTGAGCGGAGGAGTAGGAATAGCGCGAAGCTTATTTCTCCTTTCGGGTCGTAGTTCCTCGGAACAACCCTCCTTATACCCACTTTATAGTTTGTTTAACTTTTCAAGGTGAGCCGTACGTCGTAAGAGACACAATTGGCAAGTTTTTAAATCTTTTGTTCGAGTTGGGAACCAACAAGTTCACCGGAAGTTATTATGATAATACCTCAGTTGAGAATATTATATTTTGGTATTTTACCAATTTGTGAATTTTATTGATAATTAAAGACAATGTTTTTATATTTTTGGTTTTTTTTTTGGTTTTTATCTGATAATTATACTAATAAAAGAAAATGAAAAATATTTTTGTACCCTTTTTTTATGTTTTTTTTTTATATAAAAATATTCACAGCTTCAAACACAAATGCCAAACGCAACGATAGACGGTTTCACAGCCTCCCCGGCAACGGCGCCAAAAATTGATCCGTCCAAACTACACCTTAAAATACATATAATATATAATAAAATATAAAATATATATAGTAAGAATAGTCTAGAAACAAAGTCAATAAAACC